>QNQO01002166.1:0-145122 GCA_003290165.1 Berberis thunbergii | reverse complement strand
TGTAATGCATTACCTTACAGTCGTTTGGTAGCAGTTACAAAAAATCGAACAAGTGATTGTGGGTAGTGGTGATGATGGTAGTAGTTGCATGGTGCATGTCATAGTGGCAATGATTGTGTTTGTGGTGATGGTGATTGCGAATATGGGCGATGATGGTAATGATTTTTAAAATGATGGTGATTATGATGGTCAAGCTATGGTGGTTTGGTGAATATGATGGTGGGGTAGGAGTGGCGTTGATCATAGTGGTTGTGATGGTGGTAGTGGTGATGGCTATGCTAGCGATGGTGGTTACAACGACGGTAGTAGTGAAGGTGGTGGCGGTTGTGGTGATTATGCTATAGTGGTGGTGGTGCCGGCAATAATGGTTATGGTGATACTAGTGAAGTTGGTGGTATGTCATGCTAGTGGTGATCGTGGAGGTAGCGTTAATGGTGGTAGTGGTTGTGATGGTTTTGTCATGGTGGTGGCGGTGATACTAGTTATGGTGCTAGTAGCAAATGTGGTGTTGGTTGTAGTGATTATGTTATAGTAGTGGTGGTAGCGGCTGTCGCTGTTGTTGTAGCAATAGCGGTGGGGTGGTGGCCGAGGCTGTGATTTTGATAATTATGGTATGGTGGTCGTAACAGTGGCAATGACGGTAATTGTGAATGTGGTGATGCTTGGTGTTTATGAAGGAGTTGAGAGTAAAATTCGAATAAGAGGGGGTGATGAGAGTTTTGCAAAATAATGCGAGAGATTTCACCCCATAAAAGTTTTGCAAAATTTTATAACTACAAGATGCGAAAGTCCTGAATTCAAATTTCAATAATCGTTTCAATAAAGTCAACCAAGCACCCAACTTTATGTAACTACGATAAACTTTTGCATTATGCATTCTTTTACCATGTACCAAACGAAACCTAAATGCAAAACCTAACTACAAAAACCCAGTTCCCTAGCATTTTTGCTCGAACAATTATTCACCCTAATTGAAGTACACATTTCTTAACTAAAAGTGGTAAAATAAAATCCCCGTATTTCAAGTTGACTTGTGTCAATGTTAGAGTTGACAAAATTAATTACAGGATAAAAAGATTCACAAAAACCAAATTTAGTAACATTAGTTACAGAGAAAATCATACATTGAAGCATGAGTTTCAGTTCTTCAAGAAAAAAAGCAAGGGAACAATTTCTCAGTTATTCTCTGCTGAATCCAATTTCTCAGTTATTCTCTGCTAAAGTCGAGAGATACTACTGTGCCCGGTCACCATCAGGGACCATTCACATGTTTCGAGATGGGAATTATTTCACATCTCGAGGCAAATTGATGGTCCCTGATACGACCGGGCACACCACCGGGCATTTTAGAATTTTCCCAGTCTGAGTTGCATGTGACAACACCACGAGTTTGGTTTCTGAGCCCAATTACAGGCCTACAATCTCAGCCCAACTCACCTTCATATAAAGCCCACCTATCTCTCCACTTTTTCACTTCCTCCTCCTCAATAATGAAGTGATGAAAAATTTTCAACTCTCTTCTATTCAAGGTAAGAGAGCTTAGTTTTTTTTTTTCCATATGAGATCAATATCATTTCATCAATCTTTTATGATTTTTTTTTCAGGTCATCATGGATCGAAACATGCTCGAAGTTGATGATGGACTCTTGGGTTTCTCAAGATTTTTTCAGCAATACTATGTTTGCCTTTAACAAGGCGATATCCCTCCTGAGCTTATTCATGTTACAGGTTTGCTTTATAGAATTGTCTTACTTTGTTTGTTCCCATGTCTCTGTGGCTTTGTAAGGCATTTTCTTGACCTTGTAAGACCTCATGCTTATCAACGTTGGTATCATATCTGTTATGGTAGATCTTATCATCCATCACTACCTATATCCATCCCTCTTGAGCTACTCGAATAAAGCCTAGACAGCTCGGAGACAATCTAACCAATAAAATGATCGATGTACTTGAATCAAACTTTGTGGTTATATGTTTTGTATAGTTTACCTCATGTACTAAGTAGATTGTCAATGGTAGCTGATTGAATGATTAAGGTTGTGATGGTTTAAACTCACGTCTTTGGTTTTATACCTGCCACACTTGAAGTAGATTGAAAGCATGTCAATGAAGTTGCATGTTGTGATGATTGAGTTTGGAATATAATTTGGTGATATGAAAATGACAAAATGTGGGGTTGGAGTGAACAGTTTTTTTTATCTCAACAGTTGGTAAAATATATTTGCAGAGTTATCGATCTCTGTTGATGGAGTCTCCTCGTGACAGCACAAGTGTTGTATGTACTATTTACCTGCATTGCATTATTGGAGGAGTTAAACCCTTTGTTTTTCCCATTTTCCATTTTCCATTTGTTTGCTTTTGGGGTGATTGATTTGTTTTGCGAGGAGGACAATCTCTGGTACCCTTAACAGTCACCATCATTTTATTGGCATATTTTGATTTATGAATTTGTCGAATGCGTCGTGTTTAGATGTTTTGGGCTACCTAGAGAAAATCTGAGATGGCCCGAGTGGTACGGATAGTTATTTTATCTCGTCGATCTAACCATGTTATCCAATGTAACATCGTGCAACTTCTTTGAACTAAATGCATGATATTTCAAATTTTGAACACATTAAGAGGTTTTTTTTTTAGCACTAATCATTAAGTGGTCATCACTCAGTGCTAAGCGTCTCCTGGTGTTTATTAAATTGTTTTGAATTCAATATGAATAAAAATAAAAATAAACACTTTATCAAAGTGGACAACTTCTTATTCAAAACCAAAGTTTTGACCGAAAAAAAAAAAAAAACAAACATGACCTAAATAACTTAGTAATCTAATTTGCATTAGTAGCCAAATCTCAACAATCTCAAAAAAAAAAAACAACAACAAAAAAAAAATCCAATTTAGATCAATCAGTTAATGTTGGCCTGTGATTTGAATCAATCAGTTGGGCCCAGTACCAAATTATGGCAATACCAATATTATGATGGGCCTATCATTAAGATCAATTAATTGGGCCCAACTTCCATGAACAAACAAAACATCCACTAAAGGATACATTACTAGTTAAGATGGGTAATTTAGGGTGTGCATCCATCCCGCGATCTCGATCTCGTTCGTCCCATTTTTTTCGGTCTTAATGATTGAATAATTTCATCTCGATCTAAAATAGGATGGGATGGAATGAAGATTTTCAATCCCATCAATCTTGTCCCGAGCTAATTTTTCAATATTTATTATTAATATTTATTTATTTATTTATTTATTTAGGATTGCAATATTTTGATGCCCATATAAATTCACTGGTATATAACATTTTAACATCTCAATTTGTCACACACACACACATATCTATATTAATCTATTGATTCTAATCATTTCTCTGATTAAGGCTTACTTTAGTTTAAGGCTTAAGCAAGTCTTTTGTTTTCTTTTCTCATTCATTCCTTTAGGTTTGGGGTTACTGAAGAAGAACAAATCAACAAACAACAAAAGGGAAGAGAAGAGATTTGAGAGGAGAAAGAGAACAAAAAAAAAAAACCCACCACACAGCAGCAGATTACGACGGCACACGACGAAAATCAACCAACCCACCAACACTCACTCGTGAAGCCATCCTGAATTATGATTTATAGAGTTGCAGAGAGAGAGAGATAGCTCATTGTGCTCACACTACTCTATGTGTGTGCTCTGCTTTTAAGGCGAAAAAATGAGGAAAACAAAGCTGGATTCAGGATGGGTAGCAGCAAGATCGACTGAAGTCGCTGTTAATGGAGTTTAGCTCCCTACCACTCTTCCTCCTTCTGGTGATTCAGCTCCATGGATGGAGGCGGTGGTTCCTGGAACGTAAGACATCTTTCCCACTCTCTCTTTATTCTGAATTGGTTTCTATTCATCTGTTTTTTGGTGCGATGACTTGGATTTAAGACATTTGTTTCCAATTTTGTGCATATGCATTTGTTTTGGTTGACAAATTGATTTTTTTTATGGGAAGCCAGACTTTTATTACTTGAAAAAAATATTTTACATCAGTTGAGGATACATAACGACTTTACCCGATAAAAATAACCAGAGGACATACATCATAACAAACCAAAAATAAATACTGACCAAACCCCTAGATCAATGCCTGTATTCGAGGAAATACCTTGATGTCTTTGAAGTCCATCTCATCAAATCTTTTCGATAATCGAAATTGGTCTGTCTTAAACCTGACACTAATCTTGACCTAATGGTGTATTCATTCAAATCTTCTTCTTCTGAACTGATTTCATCTGAAATGTCGGTATCGGTCTCCATTTCGATTTCTGTTAGCTTTACGAACCAAATAGTTAATATGTTTTATATTCGGTGCTTCAATACTACTGCGTCCACTAAAGTTTCGTCATCTTGTACAATACCCACATCTGCTGGAACCCCTACCTTCCGGTCATGCACCTTGTCACCACTATGAACACGAGTCTGAGCACCAACGTGAGCTCCACTGCTAGCGCCATAGACAAACTCACTGTCAACGTGATCATCTTCAGCTACTGCATCCCCCTTTGTTGGCCCGGAGTTGTTGCCTGGAATCATTGCATTTATCTATATAGAAGCATTCCCACTGCTTTTTTTTCCTGGGCTAGAGATCCTGACATCCCCGCCTACAGCCTTGATCGAAACCCCCTGCGTCCTCCCTGGTTCCAATTGGTTAACATACTCGTGCTCTCTCTGCGGCCTTGAGCTGCTACCTGAAGCATTATCACATTCTTGCAGAAAAGCTTGGCCACCATTCACATTTTTCCTTGGGATCAACTTCTCTGGATCATCATCTACAACCTGTGATGTTTTGTTCACCAAATCAACCTGCTCTATTGGTGACGCTACGTGCTTTGCAGAAACAGAACGTACATGCTCTGCTCCGAGCGCGACTTGCTCTGACGAAGCAAGCCCTATTATTGGCAGAACACGCTCTGGCTGGGACGAAGCAAGCCCTGAAATTGTGTCTCCTTGTTTTTCAATCGCTTTTTCAATCTAAACAGTTGTGTACCTCGCCTCAAAAAGTCCTTCCTCCGTTGTTTCTGGCTCTACCATGTCACTGACTGGAGTCTTCTCCTTACAAGGCAATTGATTATTCATTAGATTGCTCTCATCTTCAACTATGTTCTCCGTAAGTGACTCAAATTTGTTTGATAACATGACATTCCGAATCTTTGACCACCGGCCTCTCAACCACACTCCCTCATTGATTTCCTCACCCTGATTATTTTTTACACCATTAGTCAGCTTCTGGCTTTGAAACTTTATTTTTATTGACTACTGGGACATATTGTTGTTTGATGACTTTGATTTCACCTTTTGTTTTCAGTCTTCTTTTTTTACCAAGTTGGGTGTTCTCACATTGCCCTTATGACCTAACTTTTTTCTGCAATAATCCTCCTATGCCCTAGCAATGAGCAATAATCACAATATTTGAAACCCGGGTATTCAATCTTTTGCCAAAACCCCTATTGTTAGATCTATCTATCCAAATTCTACTCGGTAAATTTTTGCCAAAGTCATCTCCACGCAAACACGGGCATAACCCAGGCGTGAAAGACATCAAGTATGATCATCATGCACAAAAAGACATCAAAAGAGTTCACAATTGCTTTCAAATAGGGGATGAAATAAATGCAAAGGCAAGTTAGGTAACTCTACCCATAGTGGAACCATATCGGATCTGTTTTCAGACTGAAACCACCATGCCAGCAGAAAGCTTTGAATCGAACTTCCCGAATCAAGAACGAGTCCCTTGCCAAGACTTTCTTTGCTTCCGCCTTAGATTGAAGCCGGACAAGAACGTGACGTTGATATAGCAAACCTAGCAAGAAATGCCTAGAATCCCCCAGGTTCGATGTATCGAATCTCGAATATCTTGCCTAGAAATTGACTATCACGTGTTTTTCCATGAAACTTCTGTCATGCCCCGATTTTTAAAGAAAACGAAAATCCCAAAATCCACGTAGGATTATCTGTTTCCCCCAAAAACTCGGACGTGAAAATTCAATAACAACATAAACAATAGTAGCAACAACTAAACATGATTAAATTACTGAAACAAAAAAAACTCTAACCCGGAAAGGACTGGCGTGGCTAGCTCACTAGCGGAACTCCAGTAATGCAGCTCAAAATCTCTAAACCTAAAAGGCTAATCGGCTACATTCCAAAATGAATGTACCCAAGAAGCAAAAGCTCACTTGGGTCAGCAATAAAGCTGGTGTGAGAAATCTTAATTAAAAAAATCAATAATCCACACGTGATAACATCAAACTAAACAAAAACAATAACCAGCCACACCAACATCCAAATCATAACCACACATCCTCACAAACCCCATCATCAAATCCTAAAAAAATCACTAATTCAGTCAAGAAACAAGGATTGCAAGATACATGGAATAAGAAAACTCACATGATGAAATCACCAATGATTTACGCAACCAATCTACGTCCTCAAAACCACTGCAACAACACCCCAACATACATGTCTCTTCCCCTTTTTTCTTCTTATTTCTTATTCTCTTTTCTGTTTTTTTTCCTTTTTGTTCTGAGATCGCAACAATAAAGCACAGCAATCGATCGATCCCAACAACAGATCAACAACATATTTCTCCTCTGGCCTCTCTTCTCCTTATTTCTTTTTCTTCTCTTCTGAGATCACAACAACCTGTCACACACAACGATCAATCACAGACTTGTCCTCTCTTTTCTTTCTTTTGCGATTGCAAAGCCGATCGATTCTCTCTCATGCCGCCATAAAGATCCCAAAGCTTTAGCTCTTGTAAACCCTTGAATTTCATAACCAAAGCTTCGCAAGCACCGCTCGAATGCAAACACCGTCCAAGCAGTTCAACACTTGCAGGAAGATGCGAAGACGAAGAAAAGACAGTCTGAGAAGGAGAAGCCAGTTTGGGGAGATGAGATCGACTGCAACGTGCGGTCACAGATTGTGCACGCCGCCAAGGAGAAGAATTCATGAAGAAGGGAAAAAAAAGAAGGAAGGAGAAAAAAAGAAAAAAAAAAGGAATATGATATTCTCTTTATAAGGTGGGTGGCTATTGCCCATCGAACTTTCGAATGTACCCATCCTCTTTCACAAAATAAAACCCTCCTTATTAGTTAATAAAAGCCCAAAACCAACCCCAAATACAATTGAGTAACAATCCATCAACATTAGGGTTTACAAATTTTTGGCTAAATACACACACACACCTTATCCTATTTAGCCATGACAAACAAAAATCTTTTTCCAAATAATTGATATTACAATATATGTCATAATTAATAAATAAGAAATTTTTATATTTATTTAATTTGGCGGGTATTACAGCTTCCCCACGTGTTTCATCAGATGTCGTAAGCCCAATGGTTGGCTCTCCTTCTTTCTGGAACCAGTAATTTTCCAAGTATTTGGGCGAAAAAAGGCTTAGTAACCTCTTCCGCAGGTTCCTTACTCCCATTGGGGGAGAGGAAGTGTTGACGGCTAGAGGAGCGTCATATCACGATGTTCCCTGGCCTAGCCAGGTCTGCACGGCTGAGCAAAATTCGTTGAAAGCCAGGTAGAAAGAAGACAGCAGGAAAGAGCGGCGGCGTTCGATCTACGACCTTGATTAGTGGTGGCGGTTGTTAGTTTCTAAACCCTTTCCTCTACCATTCTTGTGTTGGTTGACAAGTTGATTGCTAGACCGAGTTTTTACACTCAATTTAGATTGTTAGGGTTTGTTTAATGTGAGGAATAGGTTATGTTCATATTATATAATAGAGTATGTTCAGATTATATTACAGTTGATTATAATCAGAGCACGCTGATCTCGTCCCATTTCGATCCCGTATGAACAAGATGGATCTATCTCATCCCATCTCGTCCCGTGCCCACCTAGTTAAGGAACACCCCAACTAACAAAGGAGATCCAAATGTGGAACACATGCCCTTAAACATCTCTTTCCAAACCCTATTGATTAGACACAATAATTTTGTCCTCTAAACTTACATTCAAAGCAACGATGGATCCATACAATACAAAACAAGCACACGAATGCGTTACTATTAACGCGATCATTTTTTTTGTATGTCGCCATCTACACAGCATGATACCCATTGTCATAATCACATTGTAACCTAGCTGTTGGTAACCTTACTACAAGAGGTTCGTCGACCACATCTTATCGTTTAGCAATATGATTTCTTCCTCATTTGTCCCTAAGTTGGTTTTTGAGATCCATTTTCATGATTGATCAAATAAACTAATCACTCATAATCCCAACAGGAGCATTACATAAATTCTCTAATGTTTTTTCACACCTGGCAACCATTCTCCCACCCTCTCCAACCTCCAAAGGTAACCTTACAATCATATATGATGTTATAGAAAATACATCATTTATATTTATTTAATAAAATCCAGTGTTGTCATGGTGGGCTCTTGGTTGCCAACCTCTCCATCCCTCTTTTAAAAAACCTAAGAACTTTATTGTAAATTTTATTCATTTTTTTAGAATTATTATATACTTATCAAATAAGCTGAGCGTCTACGGAGTAAGGTCTGAAAGTACTGATTTGTGTTTAGGTGAATGATCCATATGTGATCATAACACTTTATCTTCTCTCCATGGGTTTGGAAAAGTTGGAGAGGAGTAAAGTTGCTCTTATCACATACATACTACCTTTCTAAGCACAAATTAATACTTTCGGATCAGGCTCTCTAGAATTTAGTTTATTTAGTTAACACAGAGTTTCTACGGAATTGATGGGTTTTTCTAAACGTGCATATCTCGAGGGGCCACCCATTCCTCGCTCTCTCTCCCTCGCGCGTTTAGAAAAGTTGATCCTATAATAAGCACTTGAGGAGTGATGATCAGTGGCGGATGTATGTGTTGGATAAGGGGTCAATTGACCCCCTTATATTTTTGAAAAATCTGACCCCCTTATATTTTTGAAAAATCTCATTAAGTTACTTGTATGTTTTATCTTGTCTCCCTTTAAATTTTTAGATTGCCCCTCCTTATATACAATCTTGATTATTACCTCCAGATCATTTTAAAATAAAGGGTATTGTTTTCTATTTTTTAAACTCCACATTCACCAATCCCAATCCTACTCCATTTCTTTCTCTTTTATTTAATCTCTCTATCTCATTTTCTAATTCCCATCTATTCACCCACCATTTTTTTTTTAATTTATAATAATTTCTCTTTATTTTAATTCCCACCATTAATTGAGTTGGGGATTGGGGAAAGAGAAATTATGCATTTCAAAGATTTTTTTTATTTCTATTTATTTAATCTCTTTATTTTAGATTAAACAATTATAAATTTAAGATTTCAAAAGTTGTTGTTTGTCTGTTTCGTTTGAGCTAGCCCAAAAGGAGAAAGCTCTCCATCCAGTCTAGTCCAGAGAATAGACACTACTTAGGTTACTGCTGCTATTACTACTTGGACTTAGATTGTACTGTTATGTTTGCCTCAACGCCAAAAAGTTAGAAAGAAAGCAAAGGTATGTTTCTCGCCAACTCTCATCTTATACCACCATGCTTAATTTTGTTTTCTCCAATTCAAAAAAGTAAGTTATTCATTTGCTAGCTATATATTATTTATTCATGCCATGTATATTTGTCTAGTTGTAATAAAATAGTTGTGTATTGTTTGCCCCCTTTGTCTGTAATCCTAAATCCGCCCCTAGTGATGATAGATAATTTATTTAATCAATACTCTCAGTATTCCTTATAATTATTTTCTTTTCCCATTTTACGATCCGAGTGTTTTTTAAACAAATCCATTGACCTTATACCAACCTGTTATTTATAATTTGTCTTCATAATTTTTATTGTTATCCACATCATGGTGATATAAATATAAGAAAAACATTATTTCTATTATTTAACAATTGAAGACAACACTCACTAATATTTTATTTGGAGAAGTATTGTATGTATATTCATATTTCATTGAAATTTTTTGTTGATATAAAACTATGAAAATTTGTTTTCTTGGGGAATCTTTTCATTTTATTTGAATAAATTTCACTATTTTTTTAAATCTTAATGTTCCAATCAGCCCAGCATATTGCCGATGTTACGATTATTCTCAACATACACTATGTTATAAATATGTTGTATAGTCAGATTGATATGTACATATACAAATTATTATATGTTATTTCTATCTCACCCTAACTTTTTTTTTTTTTTTGTCAAACACGAAGATGTTTATTAATGAAAGAAAGGGAAACAAAATACAAAGAGAAACATTCCTATATCAAGGACTGCCAAGACACTATAAAAGTGTCAAAACCCAAATCCCTAAACAAATTACATGTCGTACCCATCATCCACACAATTCTCTAATCTTGATAAAGATAGAGTGCTATGATCTCTTGAGTCCTTCAAATACCCATTTCTTTTTTCTTTCCACACACACCACATGAGAACGGGAGGACCTTACGCCATAACAACTCCCCCTAACTGAAGGATTAGCTTGAGACCACAAACTTAGCCAATCAAAATGGAGCCTTCAAACATCATTATCGATGTCTCATGTTTGTTTTTTTTTTTTTTTTTTTTTAATATGAATGGATAGTAAAACGTGTGGATGATAACTACTGAATTAGTATATGTACATATCAATCCACCAAAGGATGATAACCCAAGATATAATTATTGGTTAATCAACTATAGCTCACTTGGTTAGACATCACTACCTTATAGTCATATATCCTAGCAAGTTGTTCATGACTAAACCATACACTTGTTAATTGTAGTCTAGTTGGATGGTTAAGATTGTGATGGTTTAAAACCCCACATCTTGAATTTTATACCCACCAGGAGTTAAAATGCATGTTCAATCTCTAATGATGGACATATGCTGGTTTTACGTATAACTGATCCTATAGGGTTAACTAAATCAGGTTCGAATGTTACAATATTGTTGTCACTCTATCTCGTATAGAGACTTGTTTTCGCTCTGTTCCATCGCCTCCACCTTGCAAGACTTGCGAGTCGTCTAAGCAATGCATTCAATATCCGAAAGCTTCAACGACAAAGGTGATCTCAAACTCGTAACCTCTTACAAAAGAGTGAATGTCCGACCAACTAAACTATAATGGTGAACTCAAATATTTTATCAACTTATTTTAAAATTGGTATTAATCACTACAAGTAGGGTTTGAGAGCTAACCCACCCAAGTCGTCCAAACAAACTGAGTCGTAACTCTGAAACACAATTATTTACTTAATGAAGAAAGTTATTTTAAATAGTTTGACGTAGTAATATAAAGTAATTTTACAATTAAAGCCTTCGAAGACCAAAAACCGACATGAATGAGTTTGATACAAAATCAACATCATAGAACAAAGTACATTTTGAACATATCAGTAATGTATGAATTAGGTCGGCAGAAAATTGATGGCTAACTGTCAACAAAAAATTCCACACAAGTAATGGCTAGATTTTCTAATTTCAGTTTGATCTTAGGCTGCCCTACTAATTGACAGTTGTGATTAAATAATTAAATTATTATACTCGCAGGCTTGCGCCCATAGTTTATTTATGTTTGGTGGAGTGGTTTGTTTTCGAAGATTAAGAGAGTATAATTAGAATCTGTTTTGTTGCACGAAAAATAAACAGAGAAATTGAAATCGTTTTTGTGAATCTGTTTTTAAATTCTCCGCTCGAACTTGAATTTTCATGAGTAATGAAAAAATAGTTTTATGAATAATCGATTTTATGTCAGTAAATAAATAATTAAACAACAAAAATTTACATAACAAAGAAAATGAATTCCATTTAAGAAAAATAGCTAACAAAAAAAACCCTTAAATTACAATATTTAATTTTGAAAAAAAATAATAAATGAGAAAGAACTATGCAACGTAACCATCTTTTTCAGGATAGATTATTTAATATTTTTTTTATAGCTAATAATTAAAATCTATGTTGTCACCAAAATCAATCTAAAATGCCCATATTGTATGTCAAAGCAGCCTTGCTAAGGAGCAAGGGAAAGTGGGAGCGAGGGCGTAAGGCATTATCTCGAGGAGGATGGGTGGTGGGAGACCCTTTCTTATGATCTCGCTCCATTTTTTTCCCTCGCCCCGTAAAATTACACATGTCAAAGATTGATTGGCTGCTAGTTGTTTTTAATTTGGCCTTAAAAATGTGTGCCACATGTCAAAAGGGGGAGCATATTGGTAGGTGAAATTGGTCATATGGGATCATAGAGAAAACACCCTGAATATTTGTCTTGAAATAATTTGGATTTTCTAGTTTCACCTTTGATGCTTTGTCTACCCTCTTTATTTGTTTCACACACTCTTTATCAGTTGCATCACATTGCATTGAGAAAAGTTTAGATCTAATGTTAGACAAAATGAAAAGGTTTCACTACTTTTTTGTGTTTGGTTTCTTAAAAAATAAATGAATAAAATATTAGAAAATCAGGTTTTGTAATTAGAGTGATGTGGCGTGATCTTGAAATAGTGATGAAATTCTTAGTGTTTATGTGTATTTTGAGGTTGTAAAAAACTTATGTGATAATGCCACATCATCCTGATTGCAAAAACCTAATTTTTTAGCCTAACTCAATAAATAAAACAAAACACGAAGGACAAGCATAATGAGGACACTTGAACTTCTTGAGGTTGAAAATGGATATATACACGGTCTTGTTAAGTTGTTGAAAATACTGGTTTCGATAATGTCTTTGAGATAAAACACGAAGATGTGGAGATCTTTAACATCAAATTCTACCTTATTTCTGTAACTCCTTGTCTTGATTTTCTCCTATACCCTCTCGCAATTTATTTGTTTTTTGGTCTAAACACAAAGATTTTTAAGAGAAATAAAATACAATCAATCTCTATATCAATGAATGTCAAGACACCATGAAAGTGTCAAAAAATAAGTCTTTAAAGAGATTACGAGCGGAACCCATATTCCACAACAATTTTCTAATCTTGATAAAGATATAGTACTCGATCTGTTAAGCCCTTCAAAAATCCTCATATTTCTCTATTTTCAAACACACCACATGAGTACATGAAGAATCCTCTCATGTAACAAGTTGTAAAACAAATGGATAACATTTTTCATGTGGTCTAAATTGTTGATGTTCCTTTCCCTCCCCTGTTTTTGCGAGTAGATCAAATTCCAAGTGAAATTGAATACATTTTTCGTGTGGTCCATGTTGCTATATATCGTTAGACCATGCAATACCCCATCTAAATTTCCTTTCGCATGTAAAATTAATTTCCTTAAATTCCCCTCTGATCGACTTTTTATATATGCCTTAATAATAAAATACATGAGAGGCCCCGTGTCATTGCTGTCACCCAACTACATTTATACATTCTGACCAACGACTAATTTTCAAATCTAAGAAGCACTGGAGAGTGGAATTCCATTTTTTTCCCCCTTGTTTCCAATTGATTTTAAATGAAAAATAATTCTAAAAATTTATATTAAAAATTAAGAAAAAGAAAATGGATTGACACTTTGTATCATTGACCATAAGTCTTTATAATATCCCCAACATGTCCAATTAATGAACATATGATTGGTCATATTAATGGAAATTTTAAATTCTTTTCAAGAATTCCAGACATGTTGATGATGGACGGCAAGTCATTGAAGTCAATATCTTGATCAAATTCAATTCCTTAGAGTTAACTTGGGTTTAGGATGCCCATGTGGAATTGTCAATCAAAAACATAATCATGTTCCTCATCAATCAATTAAGGATTTGATGGGAACAAATTATAGTTATATTGACAGAGATTAGAGATCAATTGTCTCCTTAAACATGAACATCGTTCATATTTTTAGATTTTTAAGAACTTTTTTTTTTATATTAATTTCACTGTATCCGATTCATAAGTAGATTAAGAAGCAAAACAAAACACGCCATTAGTCAGAAATCATGTAACTATCCGTCTATATATATAAGGATGGCAATGGAGCACGCTTGAATTCAATATTTGGTAAATTGTAATTACTAGTTTAAAGAAGAGTTAGAATCTGACCTGTTGTCATCCCTAATCCATCCATTTGGTAAAACTGAAAGCTCAACGTTGAAAGCTACTTGTAGTATTCAAAATATAATCGCCCCAACATGAAAACCCTGAGATTATTTTTATTCGAAGACTCAGCCTGAAAATAGATACTTATTGACTGATGTGGATGTTAAATTTATCGCGCCAAAAAATACTAATATAAATTCAATGTATTACTTATGTTAGATTGTCATTGTAACCGAGGCTTTTTATAATTATGTGTAGTAGTGTATTTCATATTGTATTGAGCAATTAGAATGCATAGTAATATTATAAATCAATGATCTATTTGATAGGGTAGGAGGGTTATTCAGGGATTAGGGAAAGAATGCTCCTCAAGACCTGCAAATGAAAGGGACTAGCGAGTGAATGAAATGAGAATGAGTTTCCTATTTAGCCGGCCTTCCTCATCGAAGTAAGTGTTGTGTTCACCACAAAGCAAACCCTAAATTTAAGGGAGTGTCACCCATATTATTGCCACTAATTTTTTTATAAAAACTAATTTAAGATGTTTAGGTGCTCCTAATCTCCACCTTCCCATCTCATTATATCTCACTTAACATTATTTTACTTCATCCATTTTTTTAATCTAAAAACATACTAACCCCGTGATCCTCATAGTTGTGCTCGTGTTCATGTTTTTTTTTTTTTAAGGCAAGCACGGGATGTAAATAGACTCCTCAGACCACTGAAAAGAGTTATCACATGTTACATTCGCTGGGCTAATTTTCTTATTTTATGTGTTTTCACTATAATAAGTTTTTAGCTCGTAACATGTTGGAGAACATTTCTTGATTTACATCGTAAAACTTATACATTGTTTATCTATTATATTTAAGTGCCTGTAAAAAGGCTGCTAATTTTGAACAAATTCAAGAAAATTTCATGTGATATTAATAGAAAATTTTGGTGGGTACTTTGGCACATTAATTTGAGTGGACCATAGGTTAATTTAAGGGATTTGACGATTCAAAAAAAAAGCCAAATCATGTTTTGGAATTTCTGACCAATAATTGGTATTAGATTGGTTAAAATTTTTCAGATTGTGATTGTACTAGCAACTCTGTCATTGACCATATTTTTTTCCTTATTAGAGTTCAAGTAATACATCACATAATTTTCAGTATGGTTTCCACTTGCTTTGATTTCAATGAGTTACAATCAAATTGCTATTCTGATGGAATCATATCAATAGTTAGGTAAAAGCCCAAATCATATCAATAGTTCTTGCACTTGTCAGGGTTAATAAACCACATCAAAGGTCCCTGAAAATTGCAATTACAGAGCAATTCAAAAAAAAAAAAAAAAAAAAAAATCTTGCTGTTACTCTGATCTTAAAAGACTGCAACTAAGCAAAAACAATTAGGTGTGTTATGCATTTCGCATTAGAATAAAAATACATTAAAATAAAAAACACATTAGTTGACACTTTACCTTTTATTTTAGGTTAAATAGTTCATTTGTTATTATTTTCCGATGAAAGTTAAGTTTGAACCAACAACAATTAGAGAGTGACTTTGTCACGTGTACCCTACAAGATAAATGTAAGACGACTTAATTGGAGAGTTAATTTGTCACAAATACCCCACGAGAAAAAACATGAGGACGACTTATCAATTGAAAGAATTGTTTTGTCAAGTATCTCTACGTGATGATCAGTGGCGGATTTACCATTTGGCTAAGGGGGTCAGTTGCCTCCCTAAAAAATCCCACTAAATTACTCATATTTTTTTATATTGCCCCACTTTAAAAGTTTAGGTTGCCCCTTTGTATACAATCTCTGATATCGAAATGTTCGCGTTTTAGATTCTGATATAGCCAACTGCTATGAAGCTGAGCGAATTGGGAGTGAGAAGAGGGTGAGTGAGGAGAGAGGAGAGGAGAAAATAGAATAGAAGAGAAGGAGAAGAAGAGAGAGTGGAGGTTGGTGAGGGTGGTTTGCTAGGAGTTAAAAAAGAAAAGAAAAACTTTGTTTGGTTTGGAAAAAACATGTTCAAGGATAAGTTGGTATTTTTAAAGTTTTTTTTTGCCCTTCTTTGTCTACGATCCTAGCTCTGCCCTAACAATAAAGGTCCCTGAAAATTGTAATTACAGGGCAATTAAAAAAAAAATGTTTCTTGTTGTTATTCTGATCTTATTCAATCCTTCATTTATTTTGGATGTTTCGAAAATAAATTAATTTTATTACTCCTTTCTCATTCCATTGTCAAGTCACGTTTTTAATGCACCAATAAAAGCAAAAAAATTATAGGAGAGGGTAAATAATACTTCAGAAATTCTAGTCAGCTTAGTCCTGCTGGCCTGGCTGGCTAGAATTACTCTTTTGTCCCTCATCTTTAAAGTGTTTGTGGCTGTGTTTTAAAGAGGAGGGACAACAAATGTAAATAAACCAGTCAAGCAAGCAAACTAGGCCGGCTAGACTTGCTTATAATACTTTTGTTAGTGGCAATGCTAAGAGAATGCAACTAAGCAAAAACAATTAGTGTGTCATGCATTTCGCATGGGTGCTACATTAGAATAAAAACACATTAGTTGACACTTTACCTTTTATTTTAGGTTAAATAGTTCATTTGTTATCATTTTCCGAATTTTCCGGTGAAAGTTAAGTTTGAACTGACAACAATTAGAGTGTGGCTTTGTCATGTGTACCCTACAAAATAAGTGTAAGACGACTTAATTGGAAAGTTGATTTGCTACAAATACTCACGAGATAAATATGAGAGGACTTGTCAATTGAAGAGTTGTTTTAGCAAGTGTCCCCACATGACATTCATGTAATCATGGGATTATTTCATGAATTTTTTCCAAAACAACCACATAAACATTGTGATAGAATGTGTTATAATTAAGAACCATATCTTGTATTTTAATCAGAATAATGCTAGGGATTTAGGTTTTGCAATCAGGATGATGTGGCATCGTTAAATGAGTTTTTTTACAATATCGAGATACACATAAAATTTTTGGGAATTTCATCATTCTTTCGAGATTATGCCACATCACCCTGATTACAAAACATAGTTGCAAAAACCTGATTTCCAAATTTTTTTTTAATCACCCTAAGACCATTGATTTTATTTTTTTTCAATTTTTTTTCCAATTTCAAATAAAGGAAATTAGGAGGAACTTTCCTTCCACACTGTCCTAAACCGTGTTTGTCTAATTGTCTCCCTAAAAGAATGACTTGAACCATAATCAAAAGAATAAAAAATATGGTAACATGTTCTAACACCAAAACAAATAACATTAAAAAATCACTAATAAAATCATTTCAAAATGTAGAAAAGCTGAAAAAGATAAGTAAAAAAAGAAAACCTTATGTAAAGAAAGTCAAAAAAGCAAATTAGTCAACCAAATTTGAGCAACATAAATTTGCTAGTTGTACTTTACCATCCCCAAAAGTCTACCATTCATGAATCCCAAGAGATGTTAAGATAATCCCCATTGCCCTAAAAGATTCTCCCTTTCCCCCCTCCCTCTTTAAATACCCCCAAACCCAATAAGACTCTCCAAGCACTTCCTATTTCCTTCCTTTCTTTCTTTCTTTCTCACTTTCTTTCTTTCTTTCTTTTTTCTTTCCTTCCATCTATCATCAAAGAGGTTATAACATTGGTTTGTCCATCCAACCATGGTGGTACTTTCAAATAATATCAATGGGTGTGATCAGAAGATGAGAAGAGCCCCCATTGGAGGTGTACCAATCATAGATTTATCACTCAAAAGGTCCCTTGTACAAGAACAAATTGTGAAAGCTAGTGAAGAATATGGATTCTTCAAGGTGATCAACCATGGTGTGTCTAAGGACACAATTGCAAACATGGAAAGAGAAGGTCTTGATTTCTTTGCAAAATCTAGTGTTGAGAAACAAAGGGCTGGTCCTCCTAATCCTCTTGGTTATGGTATCAAGAACATTGGTCTTAGTGGTGATATGGGTGAAGTTGAGTACCTCATCCTTCATACAAATCCTCAATTCATCTCTCAAAGCTCCCAATCCATCTCTGATGACCCTACTAAGTTCAGGTAATTATAAACCCAATAACATCACAAACTTGCATGAAATTCTCATTGTTTTCTTTGTTTACAATCTCTTTACATTGAAACCAAACCATACTCAATGTATCTTAATGTCTCATACACTTGTTTGATGCTTTTAGTTTTTTTCTTACCAAATTTTTTTAGTTTTTGCGTTCATATACTGTTTGTAATGTTCTTTGATATAATTTAGATGTTAATCTAGTTTATGTCGAAAGTTTTTGGGTTATATATTATGATCATGTAAATCAATGGATTCAACTTCACATATCACAAAAACCTGTTACAATTTCATATGGTATTTGGCATGCTTTTTGGAGCTTATATTATTATTATTATTTTTTTTTAAATAATTTATAGATACAGAGCTTAAATGCGTAAAAATTCTAAGTAGTATCTTAATTTAAAAAACATAGGTTAAAAGCTAATTAACATGTCTGATCAACCAAAAACATTTGAGATAAGACTTGTTACAAAGAATGATAACATTCGAAGAAAGAAAAGATCAATTTAACATTGTCATTGACATTATTGATTAAGTGGTGGAACCTCTCTTACCAATTATTAAGTGATACAGATTGTTATGGTTCATAAAAAACTATTTGACGTCATTATCGCGCCCACAATTTGACATCATTATCAAACCCTTATTTGTTTCGACTTGAAGCAATCCCACCTCCTTCTCCTTAACTTTATCCTTATTTTGATCCAAAAATGCAAACCTAGTGCTCAACGTAGGCAAAAACTTAGTTAGTTTCATCCTCAAAATGTGGTTTTTTGTATTATTGCTTTTATTTTAATTACCTCCTCTGATGTAGAACGTGACTGCAAAACCTAATTCCCTAGCCTCAATACAAATGTCAGCAAAGAATCCCATTTTGTACTAAAAAATAAGGCCAAAAACTAACTCTTGTTCAGTTGGTAAAGAGTCATTTTTTCATCATATTACCATATGTATGTAAATTGAGCACTCTTACTATGCCTTATCACTTTATTCCAAAAATACCATATGAGAAAAGGAACTCTTCAATGATTATGAGATATTTTGGGTGCAATTTTAACCAATTCAATTCAAAAGGTGTTTCCATTGTTTATGTAAACTGGTAAAATTTCCAATTTCCATTGATTACCATGTCCACAACTTTTAAAGAACTTTCTTGTTACTTTTATGATTAAGTGAAATTTAAACAATAGTTTAGGCTGTGTTTGGCTGCAAAGAAATTATTTCCCTTCAAGGAATGTGATTTCTCAAAATATGTTGAAATTTCATAAAATATTTTCTATTTTGAAGTTACCTAAATTTCTTTTAAAATCCGAAATATGTCAAAAAAAATTTGAGAATAAATAAATATTTTTACCTCCGTATTTTTAATATTGCTATAATGTTATTTAGTATCAAAGTTTATTATGTGAGTAATTTTTACCTAATATATAGTCTGTATGATACTACGAGTCGTTTGAGATTTTTTTTTTATGTAGTATTTAAGAGTTTAAATGTATAACTTAAATTGTTAAATTTGAAATTATAACCGAAATTTTTATGTTTTTTCTACACAAAACGAAAAAAGAAATCACAATCCTTGCTTCCCGTAACTTTCAGAGGAAAATATTTTTCAAACATCAAAATTTCCTACTTGAATCCAGTGGACTCATTTGCATTCGCATTCGCATTCGCGCTAATTCTTATTTTGGGTGCAACTATGGTCTAGAAGTATTTTCTTTCAAAATTTTAACCATATTGAGAAAATTTAAAATTCAACTTTTGTGAATCTAAAATGGTAGGAAAACAAAATTAAAATTGGGAGTGAATACTTTATGGAGTGGGTAAATGGGGGAACTTGGAATGACAACTCTGAATCAACCAGGATTCAGGGTACCTCCTTCAATCAAATCAGGATATTGAATGAATGGTTGGGCAGAGGAGGAGAGAAAGGTTATATGGACTGACTGTGAGGTTCTTGTTCTTACTGTTACTAAATACAGCAAACAAATAATGCTGAGACAGTAAATAGTGCTCATGTCTATACCAAAGAAAGCCATACAAAACTCATCATCTATCCTTTCTTCTTTGCCTTTGCAGTTTTGCACTGAATGATTACATACAAGCAGTTAGAGGACTTGCATGTGAGATACTTGATCTGATGGCAGAAGCTTTGTGGGTCCAATCAACCTCTTGTTTCAGTGAGTTAATAAAACACCTTGAGAGTGACTCACTCATCAGGCTCAATTACTATCCAGCTGGTGGTGCTTCCATTTGTAAGAAGGAGACCACCACCACCTTGATGGACTCACCACCAATACTTTACCACCACCATCAGAACAATAACAACAACAACAACAACAACAACAACAAGAGTTGTAGCAAGATAGGGTTTGGTGAACATTCAGACCCTCAGATATTGACCATCTTAAGATCCAATGATGTTGGGGGACTTCAGATATCTTTGGACAATGGAGTTTGGATGCCAGTCCCACCTGACCCTACCTCATTTTGTGTTAATGTGGGTGACATCTTGCAGGTTAGTCCTTCCTCTAGCGTATATCATTTTTCTCTTTTTATTGTTTTCATTTTTCAAGTATTTTTTTTTCAAAATGTATTGTATGTTAATCACAATTTTCCGAGTCATTTTTAGCTATCTTTAGGTAAATTTTGTTAAATACATTCGCGACAATTCATTATATATATATATTTCATTTGATTTCCATACATGAAAATACAAGGCGTACTCTCGAGTCACTTTGCTAGTGCACATTCAATATGCTAAGATTGTTCACTCAATCTCTAATATAGAATCAATTAGATTGGGATAATGCCCTTATCTCCTCATAAACAATAGATTTTTTTTTTTGAATAATAATGATTTCCTTGAAAAAAAAAATATATAGAACAATGTGAGAACAGAAAACACAGATGTGGATGAATTGTAGGAAGATATAATGTAAGAGGCTTGAGAAGCACCAAGTGGTGGAGGGGATTGAAACATGAACAACAATAACAATGACCAATATAATATCAAATCCTTACATTGCACTTAAAAAGCATTATGTCCTTTGCTGTTATTGTGAAAATGCATCCATATTGACCACCCAAAAAAGGGGGCCCCTGCCCTTTAGGTTTTCATGGAGATACATGAGACACTTCTATGTGGACCAACAAACCCAAATATCAGTATAATTGATTGAAATAGAAGAAGATGGACCATATGTACATACATCCATGGGTCTATTTTTGTGCCATATGGTCTAAAATTTGCAAGGATTGATTGATTGATGACTCCTTTCCATGCAGGCTATGCTTCTAGGATTTGATTGAAAACCAAAACATGTGATATGGTTCTTTCATAGAATCCCAATATCTTCTATTATTGGTGATGGTACTTTATTTTATATTTATTTAATTTTCACAAGAAAATTTTGTTCCTTGGGGATGTTTTGCTTGAAACTTCCTTCTGAATAATAAGTGGAACTAAAGCATTTTAAATTAGATTTGAATTCTTAACACCTGTGTATTTCATGTAGAATGTTATTTATTTTATCTATTATTGAAAATTGATATTTTTCTTATTTGGCATATTGAAGGCATTAACCAATGGAAGGTTCATAAGTGCAAGACATAGGGTATTGACAAACTCATTGAAATCAAGGATGTCAATGGTCTACTTTGGGGCACCACCTTTGCATTCATGGATATCTCCTCTACCAGAGTTCATCCTACCCCATACTCCATGTCTTTACAGACCATTTACATGGGCTGAATTCAAGAAAACTGCCTATTCTCTGCGATTAGGAGATGATCGACTTAATTTCTTCCACAAATACTTAGAGGACGGCGACAATATGACCCCATGAACTAAAACACTATCATGAGCTCTCATTATATAAGGAAGATGCATCAAACAAACACCAATAGTAGTAGATAGAACTAGCAAGGATGAAAAAAAGTCTGTTCGATTCAATTGCATTCTCAGGGGGATTTTGATCCAGAGTTCTTCCCCAGTTTTCTTCCAAGGATGCTTCATTAAATGCTAGAGAACTACAAAGGTTCTGTGAAGGGATGCCTTAAAAAGAAAATTCAATGATGTATAAAGAAAAGGTCTCTTTTTTGTATTGGATCAGTGTGGGTATGTATAATGTAAAATGGTTACAGGACGAAGTCGCCTTATGTAACACTTTTGTATAACTAAGATGAATAGGAATGCAATTTCAGCAAATTGAACAATCTAATTGCTATCAGAGCTTTTACGGAACCCGGTTCCAAATCATTGATTTGTGCTTGGGAGGGTGGTCGCACGTGATCAGACCACTCTACCCTTCTATCCATGGGTTTGGAGAGGGGTAGAATTAGTCCAATCACGTGCAAACCACCCTCTCAGACACAAACCAGAGCTTTCAGACCAAGCTCTCTAAAATTTTCGATATCTTATTCCAATCACTTCTTTTTCAACTTTTGCAAAATTATTTGTTAATTTGAACAAAATAAAATAAATCCCTAGTTAACATAACATTGCTTGTTGCATGCATTTGGGCCCATCCCCTAAATTGGTTTGTTGATTAAGGTCTCCCAACCAATCTCTATACAGCTCATGTTTTGGTGTCTAGTCCCAATCACCACACAAAATGTACCACAAAATTATCCTCATGCTAGTTAATCAAACCTATATACCAACCATGACAAAGGTAGTCTTATTAGTTGTTACATCCGTGATGATCCACCAACTTATATGCCTTGTTGCTTTCAAGGATTTTTAGGTGAGAATGTTATTTAAAAAAAAAATTATCCCTTGACTCCTCCCAACCCATATGATGTCGGCTGAGATCGACCCTAATGATACTATCTGTCACTGCTCAACCACTCATCACACATTTGACTTAAAATGGGTTTTTTTTGCATGTTTAGACTCTTTTTTCTTCTTTAAGTAATTAAGTGTCTATTATATACGAGTGAGGTTAGGAAATCATGTTTTGTAATCAAGATGATGTAGCATCATCAAAGGAGATTTTTACAACCTCGAGATACACATAAATATTTTGGTGATTTTATTATTAGTTCAATATCACCCCACATCACCCAGGTTGCAAATTAAGTAATTAAGTGTATTATATATGAGTGAGGTTAGAAAATCAAGACGACGTGACATCATCAATGGAGATTTTTACAACCTCGAGATACATATAAATATTTTGGTGATTTTATTATTAGTTCAAAATCACGTCACATCACCCTGGTTGCAAAACATAATTGGAGAAACTTGATTTTCTATCATTTTTTATTATATATAAGTTGTGGGGTTTTGTAATGTTTAAGTATCTATCGATTTGATTGACATGTCACATTGGATATATTTTGTGTTAAAATGTCAACACTCTAATAAAATTGAACCATTTAAATATACCATGATAAGTTATTAGGGCTAAATGATAACATTATTAAAGTTAAATTCCCCTTATTTGCAAGTTTTTCCAATCACATTTTCTCATAAACCTTTACTCATCAATTGCAAACCATGGGGTATCACATGTCTCCAATTCCTTATAACACTTACAAAACTTAATAAACTCTGTAGGTTTACTCTTTTTTCTTTTTTGGAAAAATCTAGGGTGCCTGGATCTGTGCCTGCTATTGTGCTTGGTGGCCACCAGACACTGTTCATCTGTTTTGAGATGTGAATTATGTCATATCTCGCGACAAATAGACGATGACTGGTGGCCCCAAGTACTATAGTAGTGCTCTTTTTTTTATATTTTTATTTTAATGCGCTTTTGCATTGTTACGCTTTAATCTTTCATGAAGTTCAATTTCATTAAATCATCGATTCAAAATATGTCTGAATGCATAACAATATGGAAAATATTGTCACACTCCCAGTATCAAATGCATCAAAATTTAAGCGAGTTCTGTGTCTCTAATTATTCATTTGTTATTTATTTCGTGTTAAAGTAAAAGTGATATATGTTATTAGTAAAATTCTTAACTCATTTTCTTTTTATAATCAATTAACTTAGCAATAATAATTAATCTCAATCATCCATAGAGTTTGGTAATGTGACACCCCGATTCTCGAGGAGTTGGAACCACTGGTATATATGCTAGAAATGCAGGGGGTGATAGTTGAACCAACAAAACTGGTTGCACTCAACCAATCATTCAAGAATTTGTTGGGAATGTGGTGTTATTCAAAAAGTTAAGAAATTAGGTTTTTGCAATCAAGATAATGTGACGTGATTTCCACAGTGTTTATGTGTATTTAGAGATTGTAAAAACCTTTTTTGATGATGCCACATCATGTTAGTTGTAAAACTTGATTCCCTAACCTCACTCGATGTTGTTTAGTTTAAGATCATATTACATGGAGGAGAGATCATGAAAATTATCAAATGTGATAGATCACTCCTTAATTATATAAAAGCTTTTTGAGACAAAACTCCTTATTTGATCTAAATACAAATAATAAAAAATAAGTACAAATATAGGTATAAGTCCATGTTGAAACATCAATTACATGCTGACTACTTAGTAAAGTCATTAGTTGTACTCGAACATTGATGCAGGACAATAGTTTTAGGAAATTCAATTTTAGGAATTATGAAAAAATAGGAACTCCTATTTTATCACATCAACAGTTTTAGGAAATCCAGTTTTAGGAAGTATGACAAAATAGGAACTCCTATTTTATCACATCAACAGTTTTAGGAAGTTCGACAAAATAGGAACTCCTATTTTATTAAACGTATGATTTTCTTTTTGGTCTTTGACCGTATGTAGGATTTCTAATTTTCTTTCTTTTCCAACTCCTTGTCAAAGTTGGTTATTTAGCTTTGAGTAGTATAAATAGGGAGGGATATCAACATGTAAGGGACATCTTTTCCAAGCAATCAAATAAACAATTTTATTCCTCAAACCCCTTTGTTATATTACAATTTCTTCTTAACGCATCTCCTTCGTTTCTTCGCATCCCCGACGATATTTATATCGTCTTCTTCAAACTACGGGTACCACATCAAACATACATTTATTTCTTCTTCTTCTTCTTTTTTCTTAATTTTTTTTGACACAATACAACCCATTTACAGACAGATTGGTTCATATAGCTTACAAGTTACAAGATTACTTGAAAAGGTTGAGTTTAGGTCGAGACAATGATACTAACCTAATTCAAACCTTACACATAACCTCCATTGTCACCCGAAAAAGGATGAAAAGAAATCTACTAATTAAGTTGAATAATATCTTTTCTTTCTTGGTTGTTCAACATTTTTTGACTCATATAATGAGGGTTGATGGCCAACCTTCATCCAACTATCATGGTAAAACGAAAGAACACAACCTACAAAACATATCTTTATCACTCTAAATGAATTCTGCATGAACGACCTAATTCTACTTCTTCAAGTACCTATTATGCCCTTCTCACACATCAGCCATTTCGATTTTATGACATATTTACCCCTCATCCTATCCTAGTGCAAAAGATCTCATTTCTAGTGGAATGTAACTGCCACATAAAACCTATTTCTAGTGTAGAAAAAAATGCTAAATCTACTAAAAACAATCATTGCAGTGGTGGATAGAACACTATTATGGCAAAAGTCGATCCGCCAATAATGATAATAAATCTGCTAAAATAGTCAGTCATAAATGTACCATAATATATATATATAGATAGAGAGAGAGAGAGAGGATACAACTGTAATTTAAAAACATTGCATGTTCACCTTGATGTAAGGACACATAGGTCTTTTAGGTGCTATCTAATTAATATGAATTCAAAAGGGTAGTTGAAGTGCTATTAAGTTTGAGATAATTAAAGAGGAAGGAGAGTGATAAAGTTGTTAGCTATCAATAAAATTGTGAGCATGGCTTCATTGATCTTATTCTTGGAAGTTCTAATGGCACCAAACAACCACCACCACCACCTTCAACTTCAATATCCAATATCGAAGGTTGGACAACAGAACCAGGAAGTCGACATACAAGACAACTTGGTGTTCTGCAGGGAGTACTACACAACAATTGGCAACAACCACCATAAGAGCACTCTTGAGTACCAGACATGGAGAATGGATGAAACTTGCATTTGGCCATATTAGTTACATATGTTTTATGAGTCTCTATTTGTAATAAGGTTTGAAGAAACACGTTTTCTTACATACATGGTTTTAGTTCCAAAACTTATTTCAAGTTATATGTTCATCAAAATTGTATGGATATGGTTCGGCAGAGTGCAGACTCTCTCTTATCTTGGATGGAGTGGACCCCCCCCTTCCCCCTCCCCTTCGTCCTCGTCCCCTAGAATCAGGGATATATATATATGTGTGTGCATGCAGAGTCTAGCAAGTCTTATCACATTATGTAAAGTTAGCAAGCCATACCATGACATAACATGGGGTAGTGCATTGTATAATAGCATTTCTGTCTGCAAAAAAAATATCTCTCTGATAGTTTTCTAGTCTTTGGGGTTGGGTGTACCAGTGTTTGGTGTCTCGATCAGTCTGTGTCAAGAGTTGTAAGGAAAGCAGGAGAAGGACTGGTAAAGAAGGGCAATTTGATGTTGTGAACTTCAAATTGACAAGTGTATGTGTGGGGGTGTTGTAAGGGCAATGCAGAGATCATAAACACGAGTTCACATGTATAAAATGTATGTGGATGAGCTTGAAAAGGGGGTTAACACAAGTGGGTGTCTGATATTTTAGCCTTTCAATTGGCAGAGCTTTTAGTTCAATAAGAGATGTAGACTGTAGAGATAAGGATTGAAAATGACGAAAGAAGATGGACTGTTTTACGGTTTGGCTAGCTTTGAAGATCGATGTCTTGGCTGCTCTTCAATCACATGCATCCGATTCTTTTGTACATTTTGTCCGATAGCCTTTATAATGATGTGATATGGCGATCCTTATTGACTTCGTGTAGGATGGTGAATCTCAATATCACTCTCCTATCAATTAGGTCTAGCATCTTTTCGTTTGTAATATTAAACTTTTTTTTTTTTTGGAAGACAGAACATGGTTTTTAAGGATCTCAAAATCTATTAAGAGAGCGACCTACACGTCAACATCCTTAAGAAAGTAATCAGTCCCAGAACCTATCAACAGGGCGACTTATAGGTCAACACTCTTAAGAAAGTAACCATGTTGCAGGTGAGATTCAAAGCTAGGACGTGGGGAAGCCCTAACACTAGGCCATAACACCATTGGCGAAATATTAAACTTATGCTTCTTATACTTCCTTTTTGATAATATAAGACATATTTAAAGACCTTAATAATAAGACTTATCACTTGGCATTACATGTCGGGCAGACTTGATTGAGAGTTAATTAATATATTCCCCAAGGTTTTTAAACAAAAAAAAAAAAAATCATGCAAGGGTAATCACCCATTTAGCCCATGGTCGATGAAGGGTATCACCCATTTTCATGTAAGGAGGGCAAATAACACGAATGAAGGACTGACCATGACAATAGGCATTATAATGAGCATTCATAGGGTGTTGAGAAGGAAGAATGTAATGGACATTTTCATTACACCAATTTTGTGCCAACCAGACACATGAATGACTTAATACAATGGCCAACTCCATTCCATTAAGCAACCAAACACGCCTTCTAATAGTTTGGGCTGATCTTTCCCTAGACATCAATCCAACCAAGTTGCCACTCCTTGTCGATAGTCTTGAGACTCTTCATCCCAACTTTTAACTACGATCAGTGAAAATCAACTACAACTACCAAGAACAGTTCACGCAGGCATGCATTGCCAATAACCAACTACAATATAATTATTCGAACCAAAATTTTTATATGTGAATCTGTGTTCCCTATCACCCCAGTTCTGCATACACTGGCGAGTTTTATGCAAATACAATATGATCAGAACCCTCTCTTGCTACGGACTCACCTGCATAAAATTTATGAATGAAAACCTGATTAAACATGAACATGCAGACAAGGAAAGTGTCGAATAATTTTTTATTTCTATTACATTGTAAATAAAGCTTCTGTTACAACAAGAAGGAAGAATGATCAGCTGTATTTTTGGTTGCACTGCTCTAACATAGAACAAGAACAATAACGAACTCTTACAGCAATGTGTTCAAAAGCTGAAATTGAATGCAGATGATTCCTCACCTAAGGGGTACAATTCCTATCTAAGTGAACCCCCCACGGTCCTCTTGCCTTTTCGTTCATTTTATTTATTCTACTGTACAGTAATAAAGGGATACAGCTTAGCACCTTAGACAAGAATCTGAGACCTGCGGCACGTCGAGAACACTTTGTCCGCGGAGTTTTGCTCAGTGCACAGATACAGGTCTCAAGAAGTTCAAGGTCCTCGTCCCACATCAATAAGGATGCCCGTTCTGGATTCTCTAAAAGCATTTTGGAAGTCAAGTACCTGCGATTGTCCATGTCTGGTGTAGCCGTGATTGCTTCCCAATGAACCTGCCATTTCTTGTATCATAGTATTCAGGCCACTTGTCGGCAGCCAGAACGCTTCTCTGCCAAAGAGACCGCCTTTTCAGCTAATTCTGGCCTTCCCATCTTGATGCAAGCCAGCGTAAACTGAAATGCCGTGAGAAAGTTAGGTCATAGCTAAGGAATTAAAAAACTAATACTATAACTTGCACAAGAAAGCAATAACCCCCCATCACTGCCTACACATACAGAACAAACCACTAACCACCCATTGCTGCCTACACAGATTGAATCACCTCCAGATGAAAATTTGTCCTCGATACTATCCTTACCATCTAAACCATGAGCTTGTCCACCTACCTGATGTTATACTATTTCTTTTTTCCCTCCCCTTGTTTAAACAATGTGATAGACGGGATGGTGGGGCATATGAAATGAGATCTCTTTTCAGACAAATTTCCTGATCTCTACTTGAACAATATGAATAGCAGGGAATGTGGACATACAACACCCTCCCATGATTAAGCATTGGAAACATATATAAAACGTATAACCTGTACCTGCCATAAGAGTGTTGGCCAAGATCCACCATTATGATATGACCAAGACTGCATGAATCAAAATCTGAAAGTCAGACTCATACCTCGTAGTATGTTCAACAAATTTCATGTGAAATGAAAAATCCTAAATTTTAATTGCTGCAAGACTAAATTACTAAAGACTCACGTATTCTTTGGGTCACTGCCAGTGATTATACGCCACTCCTCGTACTCCAACGCAGGGGTAACAGATCTTTAGGGGCATTGACCAATAAGATCATCCCATTTGTCTTCAATCAAATTCAAAATGCCCTGGTTCTGTCTTTGGGTCCCCAAAGATGAAACAATTGACCAAAGGTTGCCAAGTGTGAAGTACCTAAAATCCATGTGAGCAGGCTGCAGATTACCCATGAGATAACCACCCTTATCAGGAATCCAATCTACCAGCCAAGCAGGAATTTGTTCAGGATAGATGTTGAACTTGTTTATAGCATTTGTTGAGTATTCCTCTGTCTTGTAGCGGTATATCTCATTGATCTTCTTCATATCGACCCAATAATACTCTCTGACGTGGAAGGACAGTGCACTGAGCCTATTATTAATGGCGCGCACCAGATTCTTAGATCCATCATCTACAGCGAGCATCTCACGGGAACTCCTTAAAGCTGAGTAGAACAATGCCTGCAAATTCCAAAATTTTCAATTAAGATAGAGCCGGGAAAAATGCAAGTGAGGGAAAGACAAAATCAATGAAACATGAAACAAATTCCTACCACAGATGTGAAGATGATAGTTTAGTTTATATATGCAATTAAAAATCTACAGTTCAGTTCATTCACGCCATCTGCCACAAGTCTTGCCACTGAGCTAACACTCGTTGGCAAGGGTAGCTACTTTTTTCCTCTGATGGGATGTGGTAACAACATAACCATTATTCAGATAAGCACCCAGTGCATCATATGCTAAAACACTGCCCTAAGCAATGAAGCCTCTACTCCAAGCAGGACATGTGAACATAGGATACCCATGTCAGGAGGAGACATCCCTATGAGGAACCTAGTCATTGCAAACACGTAGACAGAAACCAGCAGACAGAAAAGGGTAGTCACTTACCAGATCAGAAAGCTAGCAGAATGCATAAATGGGTAGCCAAATAGGAGTATAGAATGATGGGTATTTACTGAAGAACTGCACTCCTATGTCATACCTCCTCAACCAAATTGCTGTCTGGGTAGATCAAACCTGAGCCCACCAAAATGTCTTAGTCAAGATGGCGCCTCTAACAAAATGGTGAAACCAAGTCCAAAAATCAGATATTTGAATAACAGTATCTGCTAGGACTCCATTTTAGCCCAGGTTTATGTCCTTTCCCCATGATCCAACGATCATTCAATTCGAATTAGAGGCAGAAATCATTATTGCTTGGAAGATAGCCTCCAATTAGGTAGCCACCAAGTAGCAAGAACTTGAGCACGCTACCCTCGTTTATTTTCCCTTCTTGACACTAAAACTCAGTTTCATTACTTGAAAATGAGTTAACCATCATGATGACAGGTTTTTCATTTCCAGACTACTCTAATCCCAACTCTTATCGGATGTGCGATCCAACATATAGAAAGATACACAACTAATGAACAATTCAGCATCTTATAACAGTTATCTGAATCTTTGTTCTTTTTAAATACATACATAATCTTAGAAAGGTCATCATCGGTCATGTAAATATCCCCAGGAAAGGCAACCCTAACTCAAGGTAAAAAGAACAACTTGGTCAGTCACAAATTTTTAGACATAGAGAATAACAGGCGACCAACGATGCACCGACTCTCCGGAAAACCTCCGTATCACGCGTCAAATGCGTATCTGACACGGATTCGCGCCCGACACGTGTTGGACACGGGGTCAACGGTCAAAATTCATTGACTGGTTTGGACACGGCCTGGATACGGTCCGGACTCGGCCAGACACGGTCCAAACATGGTCAAAATTCGTTGACTGTAAATTTTGCAAATAAATCAGATGTTATTGATCGATCAATCCTTCCTCCCACACTGGCAAACCCTAACTCCCACAAACCCACCCAAAGAACATCGATCGAGAGACGGAGGTAGAGAAAACTTAGAAAAGAGAATCGATCGATCGATTTCGACTGACACGAAGAAATCGATTTCGACTGACACGAAGAAATCGATTTCGACTGAGAGGAGAAATCGATTTCGACAGAGAGGGATAAATCGATCGACAGGATCTATGGCGTCCTCATCAACACCATTGTAGTTAAGGCGGCGAGGAGGCGGACGAGCTTGAAAACGCCTCAGAGGCGAGGCGGTCTTTAACATTTTTTAAAGTTTTTTTATTATAATAAATTGAAACACATGTAGATAATTAATATTCATCATCATTTTGATAACTTGCATTTGCCAATATGTACTAAAAGTCATACAACTATTTATAATTGAAATGGAAACATAATAAAGTTGCATAGCATAGCACAGCAAAATGATGCACTACATAAGTGTACTTAACTTGCCTATCCACTAAATCACTAAAAAAGAAACAAAGAAGAAAAACATCAAAACATAATGTAAACTAGTTCATCAACTTCTCATTGGTTTAACTTTGGAAATTTGAAACAGTGTTGGAAAAATTAATGGTTGAATTTGAAACAGTGTTTGAAAAATTGCAATTTGGTGAGGCATCGCCCAGCAGGTCTTATTGGTTTAACTTTGGAAATTTGCACCAAATTTCAATCCATATGCTAAAATATTACGATCCATACACTGAAATATTACTTATTATTGTTTATTGTGAAGAAAAAAACGCAGCAGAACAAATCATATAAAAAAAAAAAACATAACAGATCATTAAAAAAATGAGTAGAACAGATGATATAAAAAATGAGTAAAACAAATCATATAAAAAAATGTAGTAGAACAGATCATATAAAAAACACAGGAAGGAAAGGGAAGAAGAAAAGGAAGGAGGAACAATAAGAGAGGAAACATCCTGATATGAAAGAGGCAACACCTAATTTGAAGGAGAGGAACATGATTAGAAGGAGAAGAACACACACACAGCAACAACAATAGCCCCCAAGGAGTCGTTCTCTTGTCTAACACTCTAAATAGCCCCTCTTAACCTTAAAGGACATGTGGCTGCAATAGGCTTTTGGTTTTAAAGTTGTAAATGGGCTGAGGCGGTGAGGCGTGAGGCGGTCCGAGGCGGACGCCTCACTTCACCGCTTCGCCTTGCATTATTTTGAGGCGTCTTTTTGCCAAAACGCCTCGAGCCGCGCCTAAGCGTCCGCCTTAACAACACTGATCAACACCAGGTACCTTCGATCGATCGATTTCGTTTGTTTTTTTTCCTGCAATTTCTGTTATTTTTGCTGTTTTTTTCCTCTGATTCCTGAGATCGATTCTTGCGATTTCTGAGATTGATTTTTTTGCCGCGATTCCTTTTTTTGTTTTCCTGCCATTGATTTTTTCCTGCAATCGATCCCTTTTTTTTAGATTGATTTTTTACTGCGATTTCCTTTTTTTCTTCCTGCGATTCCATTTTTCTTTCCTGCGATTCCTTTTTTTGTTGTTTTTTCTCTTTTCTTTCTCTGCATATATATGAAAGCATGCATGAAATACTTCAAATACCCCATATTTGAGCTTGCACTTATTGGCTGAAAAGTTTGAAAACTAAAGAAGAAACTACAACTGGTTTTAGGCCAAGTAACTGGAGAAGATCTTTGGAAGCATGTGACAATAATAAGAAGACCAAGTGAAGGTGGGGGAAACCTTAGATGGCGGTGTAATTTTTGTCAGAAAGAGTATACGGGATCTCTTACTAGATTGAAGGACCACTTGTTGAAGATAACAGGCCGTGGGATAGCTATTTGTGCCAAAATCTCCCACATACAACTTAGAGAGGTGCGACAATTTGTTGATGAAGCTGCATTGAGAGCAGAAAGTTCAATGGTGCGAAGTGTTCCTTTACCTCCTTCAGTGGGCTCAAGTAGTCACCCGCACCCGGTTTCAAGTAGTGGGGGGGGGGGGGGGGGGGGGGGGGGGTTGGTTGGTCCTTCAGTTCCATACAATGAACAAAGGAAGAGGAGAGCCACTAATAATCCTATTGCAAATGCTTTCAATATGAGTGAGCGACAAGAGTTGGATGCTTTGATTGCAAGGGCGTTCTACTCAGCTGCATTGCCATTCAACCTTGCAAGAAATCCGTATTTTTAGGAGGCTTTCACCTATGCAACGAATAAAGCAAAGTCCATTAGTGGTTACAAGATCCCTGGGTATAATGCATTGAGGATGACATTGTTTCAAAATGAAAGGGCAACATTCAGAGGTTGTTGGAGGCAACAAAGTTCACATGGGTTACTAAAGGGGGCAACCACTGTTTGTGATGGGTGGACTGATTCTCAAAGGAGGCCCTCTCATTAATTTCATAGTGATTAATGAGGGTGGTCCAATGTTCTTGAAGGTTGTGAACTGTGAAGGATTATACAAAGACAAGTTCTTCATTGCTGATTTGATCAAGTCGTACGTGACGTTGGGCCACGTAATGTGGATCAAGTTATAACCGACAATGCTCCAGTTTGTAAGGCTGCAGGTTTACTTGTTGAGAGCTAGTATCCTGAGGTTTTTTGGACACCTTGTGTAGTCCACACTCTCAACCTTGCCTTGAAGAACATATGCGCTCCAAAGAACACGCCTGCAAATGAAAAGGCCTACAATTTGTGTAGTTGGATTATTGATGTTGTTGGGGATGGGGTGTTGATCAAGAACTTTATCATGAACCATTCCATGAGGTTGCATATGTTTAATGAGCATTCAAGATTAAAAGTAGCATCCAAAGTATGGTGATTGGAGATCAGTGGGTAAATAATTACATTATTTTAAACTTTTTATTCTACTTATTCTTGAGTCTTGACTAGAAGATTAGAATTCATGAGTTATGCACTTAATGTTTATATATTAATTTGTGATTAACATTGCTTATATATAGATATTATAACAGAGAATGGCTTGAAGAGGATCCTAATCGTATTTCGCCACACAGAGATCCTGCGATTACAAAGGAGAGAGATAAGTGTTTCAAAAGATACTTTCCTAATATTGAAGAAAGAATATTGGTTATTACAGAATATGCTAGGTTTTGAACGGGTATTGGACAGTTTGCAGAAGGTGATGCTCTACAGAATAGAGCATACCTAGAACCTGGTGTGTGGTGGGTTTCTCATGGTACCTGTGCACTATTACTCCTGAATATTGCTTTGAAGTTACTTGGGCAACCTTGTTCTTCCTCATGTTGTGAGAGGAATTAGAGCACATATAACAACATCCACTCATTAAAAAGGAACAAATTGACCCCACAACGAGCTGAAGATTTAGTGTATGTGCATTCCAACCTTCGTCTTTTGTCAAAAAGAAAACAAGAGTACAACGAAGGTGAGACAAGGATGTGGGATATCGCAGGAGATACTATTGATTCGTTGGATTTGGATACTACAGGCATGCTTGAGATTGCCAGTGTTTCACTTGATGAACCTGAGCTGGAGGCTAGGCTGTTGAATGAAGAAAATTAGACAATTAATCCGCTAGTTAATGAAGAAGAAGAGATGTAGCCGCCTCGCTGGTGAGTTTTTGAAATTATCAATTTACATTTTATTTATATTATCAAGTTAATGAAATTATATTACTTATGCTTTATGAGTATGACTTGAGCAGTTGAGCTTGACTTTATGATGCATTTGTAAATTTGAATGAATGAATTTGAATGTTTATTGATAATTTGATATGTTTAGATTGTTTAATAGTATTATTAATTTATTTATGATTTTATGCTTTTATGAGTTACAAAAAAAATATATAAAAAAATTACGTTTGACCGTGTCGTCGAGTCCTATTTTTTTGAAAATTGTCGAGTCGCTGTGTCGTATTCGTGTCCGAGTCTGTGCATCCTTGCAGACGACACTTGCAAATTTAGAAATTCCCTAAAATGTGAATAACAGAATGCAAGGAGGATCATCATCATCATCAAAAGCCCATTCCCGATATTTTTGGGGTCGGCTACATGGATTTTGGTTCTCCAAATAACACGATTTTCTCACATATCCTCGAGATATGAGACCTGATGAGTAGTAGCTCTCAGTTCCTAGACTTCGTCTTCAGCTCTGCTCTGCCAAGACATCATGAAGGTGTCAAAAAACAAGTCTCTAAAAAAATATTACAAGCCGAAATCTCGATAAAGATAGAGTGATCCGATCTGTTGAGCCCTTCAAAAACCCTCATATTTCACTATTTTCACACAGACCACATGAGCACATGACCACTCCACATGTCGGGATGGATTAGCTTGGGACCACCAACTTAGCCAATCTAAAAGAAAACCTTAAAATATCAAGTTCAGACCAAATTCTGACAAGAAACTATTCCAAATGGATTTGGATAATCTGCACTCTGCAGTGAAGCATCAAGTAATTCAAAGTCATTCGCATTATAAAACACACAGAATAGACTTATGTGTCGAGGATCTATATATTACAAAATAAATAAAATAGACTGCCAAGGAACCTTGAAAATTAAGGATCCATATATAGAATGATCATGACACTTTACTCGAGAATTCAATTATTAATTTTTGAACTATATGTGAATGTCGACCATGAAGCCTCAATACAAATTATTGTTAAATAAGTACTTTTACAGTCACACATTGGCAATTCGCGGCGTAGTCTTGACTAAGCCGTTGCTTATGTTCACATACTGAATGCTTTAATGCAAATTTAATTATCATAATTAATCAAACCACCAACAACTCCCATTTAGCTAGATTTTAAAAACCCACTTCGATGTTATAAACTTTTCATTATTAAAGCATCAAAGTCTATTTTAAACTATGGTTAAAGCTAATTGAATAAAACTTATAAACCATTATTGTCGGATGTCCCTTCTTGTTTTGTTCTATTGTTTCTTCTTTAATTATGTAAGTTACTAACTAATAAACTATGGCCGAAATCTTTTGCATCATTGCATGCTAAAGTTCGAGAAAATGTGTCCTAATTAAATCCACTTTTCTAACCGAAGAAGTCTCAAATATACTTAGGATATGTTTGGTTAGTCATTTTCTATTGGAAATGAAATCCATTCCACCCATTATCCGGAGTTTCGTTGCAGGAAATTGATTATTCATGCGATTGTTTTCTCACTATTCATGGAAATCCAAGTCTAAGGGACTGGACTCGAAATTGAATTATTCATTCACCGCCTTCATCCAAATTTTCAACGGTTGTCCCTTCCGTCTATACCCTCCATTAATTTGTCAATCTAGACATTTTCTAATTGGCGTCATGTTTGATTTCCTCCGCACATGACCAAACCAAGTTATACATATTTTTCTAATTTTGTCCTCTATAAGCGCTACACCTAACTATCTCTTAATTCTACCATTCCTAATTATATTCTTATAGGTTTTACCACATATCCACCTTAACACACGCAACTCTGCTACTGTCATTCTATGCGTATATTGTTCCGTAGTAGCCCAACATTCTGAACCGTATAACATGGCTGGTCGAACAATTGCCTTATAGCATTTTTCTTTTAGTCTTGCATACATCCTTCTATCGCATAATACTCCTGGCATCATTCTCCATTTCAGCCAACCAACTTTAATCTTATGGTCTATATCTTCCCCAAGAGCCTCATTCTTTTGAATTATAGATCCTAGATATCGAAAAGCCTCACACTTTGGGACCTCCACGCCTTCGACCTCAATTACATTACTCCTCCCTCGTGATTCACAACCAAAGTTGTACACTAGATACTGTCTTCGAAAGACTAATTCTAGAGCCTCCCGTCACCTATCTAATTTCTGAACTAAACTTTCACTAGTCTCATCAATTAAGACAATATCATATACAAAGAATATGCACCAAGGTGCATATTCTTGCAGATGTCTCTTCAACTCATCCATGACCAAAGCAAAGAAGTATGGACTTAAGGCCGACCCTTGATGTAGTCCTACTAACACTGAAAATTCATTGGACATCTCATCCACTGAGCGAACACTTGTTACAACCCCTTCATACATATCCTTAATGATACCGAAATAAGATATTTTCTTCCTTTCAAGCACCCACCAAATTAACTCCCTGGGGACCTATCGTAAGTTTTCTCCAAATCAATAAAAACCATATGCAAACTCATACGTTTCTCTCAATATTTTTATATAATTTTCCTAAACAAGAAGATAACCTCCGTAGTAGACACTCGGCATAAATCCAAATTGATTTCTAAAATCGTGGTTAAACTCCCAAGTCTTCGTCCTATAACCATGTCCCAAAGTTTCATCGTATGACTCGTAAACTTTATCCCTCTATAGTTCGAGGAGTTATGAATATCTCATTTATTCTTATAAATTGGTACCACAATGCTATGCCTCCACAAATCTGACATTTTTCTAATTTTCAAAACCCTATTAAAGAGCCTAGTTAGTCATTAAATCCCAACTTCTCCCAGACATTTCCACGTTTCAATTGATATATCATCTGGTCCAACTGCCTTTACTATCTTCATTCTTTTTAAAGTTTCTCTCATTTCTGTGGCACTAACTTTGTGATGAAACACGCGATATCTCCCTTAAGCATACCCCTCCAAGTTTAATTCCCTCCAACGGAATGCAAGGATACAAAAATTAAAAGCAGGGATGGATTCCTACTATTGAAGAAAATGTTAGAGAACACCTTTAGAGATTCACATGAAACTAGATGGAAATTTAAAAAAAAAAAAAAGAACTGAATGTGGATCAAGCTTTGGTTTGAATTGGTCAAAACTATAAAGTGAGTCATTTTCTTTTGCCTTCTGAAATATCAATTCCCGTTGCTTTCAAAACACAATACCTTTTGTACCTCAGTTTCTTGCCTTTTAAGTGTAGTTATGGAAAAGAGTAACTTCTCATTCTCTTTCTTTTAGTCCCAGTCCAAATTCTCAACTTCTAAAGAAATGGGATGTTAACCCTTGACACCAGTTCTTCCACCACACAATCAGTTAAAGAAAAATAGTCATCCTAGATTATGGGTTCTAAACTATCAAACTGGTAAATGTTGTCTTTATACAGTGATTAGAAAGAGGAAAAACAGATAATCTGACAAAAGGCATAAATAGGCATTTAAGAAGACAGTTCCTAAATAAAATGTGGCTACTGGTGTGACAGAGTGAATTTGCGATTGATATCCTACTTTAGGTGAAGCCCTTACAATATGTTTAGTGTTTAGTACTTGAGTTTCCAAAGCAAAGTTTGTGTTAGGTTCCATTGTGAGAAGATAACTAACATAATCAAGCACAATGATAATCCAACTCAACCTATAATAGACAAAAGAGGAGACAGTATCAAATTTACCAGAGTAAACTGATGTTACCTGGATTTCGAGGGGGTGACCATGGATACCCATCCGACGATCAATCATGCAGGAGCCATCCGTAACTAACAGAGTAGGGAACATGTCAAATCCATCAGTTAAACACAAATTCAGGATGAGTTTTATTCCTGTTTGGATATCCACTCGTTCTTGCAATGCATAGTCCCCAGTTATTTTTCCATAGGCTCTCAACAGAATAATCCACCACAGCCCTATCACAGCCAAGAAGAAACACAGTAAGAAATCTACGAGGTCTATCCATTTATTTGATGCTTAAAGTGTTGCTAAGCCTATTGATTTCTAAACTGTTTAATACAAGATACATACAATACAAGATATATACAGATACATGACAACTACCCAGCAAATGAAGGTAAATGTACAAAGTACTAACCAGAATCAACTGGAGCAACACGACCAATAGCCGACTCTCCAAAATCTGGATCTAAAATTTCTTCAAATGCTTCATTACTTCCATCAAGAGGTACAGTTCGAACTTTAAAACTTGCGGGCATCAAACCTTGCCCTGGGCTGTAGCAATCCACTGTTTTCTCCCAACTCTATATAGCAACTAAGAATCAATTTCGATAACCACAAGACAACATTTATTATAGCATACAAATGGAATGAAATTCAACTGGCATAATGAAATCAAGTCAATTATTTCATCACAAACAATAAGAATCAATGAAGAACCACTATTATAACATATTGAAACCCTCCAATTGATTAAAGATTTCAACCATTTTTCCATGATAAATGAAAATGGACTACCTTAAAGATATATAAAGGAAAAGTTTTCACACGAGTTCTGAAGAATAATATGCAGTGATTGCACAATATTGATATTAACGTCTAGCTGATCAGATGATACTGAACATTCATTTAACGGTTGTCCGTCAGTCATCACGACAAAACATTTTGTTTGGCAAATAAAATGGACTGCTAATTAACAATTTGCATGCTTGAGGGACTCCAAGTTAAAAACTCACAATATTTACCTATTATTATGCATGGCACATAGAAAACATACACAAAAATATCATGGGGATTCGCAAATATGTAAATAACATAACCATGCAAACAACAAAAAGGGAATAAATTACCTGCAATTGCAAAGTGTGCAGGAGAAAGTTCCTCACAATCTCCCCTTCTCCCTTGAGTAGGAATGCAAGTGCTGATGGCACAAAATCGCGAATGAACACTTGATCGTAATTGAGTGGCGTTTTATCCGCAGGATCACTCGCTGCAACAGTCCCCAAAGGATTTCCGCAATAGTTTACAACCGAATCATTCAACAACTTCCAAGCTTCATTTTCGAGATCCGATAACTTCCTTTTCTCATAAATAACTTGAACATCATTCAACTCCTTTGAATCAATATTTACATTTGAATCACTAAGACCTACCTTATCACCTATTTCTTCATTTTTCTTCCCTACATCTACATCTCTCTCAATCCTCTCGACCACGAGAGGCTTCACATTATTCAAGCCACCTTGAATATAAATCCTCTCAAAGCTTTTCTCATTAACATGACCTTCCACTGATGTCGAATATCTCCGAACATCCGAAGCGACATTCGTAACTACAGAAATTCCCCTATCTCTAGGAATACTATTACACCCACACCCTGAAAAAACTCTAGCTTGCCCCCAATTCGAATTGGGTCTCTGATTATGATCAATCAATCTTCTAAACCCAATAACTGGGTGAGAAGAACAACGGGATACATGGTCTTTCACCAATTTCGATCGAAAAGTCGACAAATTCTCAAAGTAGGGGCATTTTTGGAATGGGAAACCAAAAAAAGATGAAGTTTTGGAACTAATTAGGATTCTACAACAGGGTTTCATGGTTGAAATTCCCATTGAACCACTTTGATTCATGAAAATAAACTCTGGGTTTTGTGTGTGGGATCTGTGTGAATATATCTACAACTCTGTTTATCTTCAAAAATTGAGAAACAGATATATAAAACTGATCTAAAATAGCAAAAAAAAAATTGAAACTTTATGTAAGTAAAGATTGGATCTTTATGCGTTCTGAGTACTTACAGAGAGAGGGGTTTGAATTGATTGGGTTTTTGAAGAGGATTGAGAGACTTTCAATGGCGCTCTGTAGATATGAAAAGAAAATACGAAGATTTATTCTGAGAAGGGGAGAAAAGTTATGATTTATAGAAAGGAATGGTTGATTGTTAGAGAATGTGAGATCGAAAAGAGAAATGTCCGAAATACCCTTGCTTGGAAGAAAAGTCATTTTTTTAATATATGGATAAGTTGGAATTAGCAACTTACATGAGCACCCCCAAATTTTTTACTATGGCCATCGAGTATTGAACGATGTTTTTCTATTAGTTATTTGTTAGTTTGGTTTGGTAATTAATCAATTGAGAGCTTGTTAATCTCGATCGATTTAGTTTCTCTTGTAAGTTGGTTGGAATCAGTTTAAGGAGAGCAAAAAATGACAAAGGTTCTACTGTCTCATTTTACTTAAAAATATTTGAATTAAACTGTGCACACGCCTAGGCCAGACTACTAAAACGCTAGAAATGAATGAAAGAAACATAGCATAGACCAATGAATGGACCAACGGAATCAAAGATTTTTTTTGAAATGAACGTGATAATGACTCATTAACATTGTTTTGCTCATTTTAAAATGAAAATTGATAATAGATTACGCTTAGCTAGATTATCAGTAGACAAAATTGAGGGGAAAAAACAAAATAACACTAAAATTTAAAACAAATACAACAAATTACACTTTAAGCATATCGTTGATATCGAAAATTTTCAAAACCAATTATTAATGAAAGCAACTAGTTTGAGATCCAACCTAAATCGAAATACTTTTCGATAAATTTCAAAATACTTAACCTAATTTCAACTAACGCATCTCGAGAAAATCCAACATTCAACTCAGCCAAATAGCCTCTTTCAAAAAGTGGTTGTACAACCAGTTGAATGACAGGGGTATTATCGTCAATTAAAACCATCTAGTTGTATAGCAGGGGTAATTTCGTCAATTCAAGGGCTGCGGTCTCCACGCTTTAGAAAAGGACGACACCGGTCAGATAAGGTCGGTGAAGAAATTTAAAATGTGCTAAAATTGAGGAACCACATCTCGGCCAAATACCGTATATTTATACGGTCATACATACACGTGTCACTCTTACACTGGTCCTCGATCGGTCTTAATTTTTAAGGTTATCATATCTAAACATGTCATTAAATTTCATAATCTCTTGACCTAATGCAATGTTTTAACACAAATGGAATACATTACCTTTCATCAACGTATAGATCTTCATAATTCACTGGTCGAATACAAATACACACGGATAGCCTCCTTGGCGTTGTCCTGGTGCTAGAGGTTTGATGAGTGAGGCTAGAAAATCAAGTTTTGCAATCAAAATGATGTAACATTAATATTTTGGGAATCTTATCATTCTTTCAACATCACGCCACGTTACAATGACTACAAAACATAATTGCAAAAATATGAGGAAATTTGATTGAAAAATAAAAACAAAAATTCAGCGATAAGAACAATGAATAAGCAACGTGGAAAAGAAGTCCTATCCTATTTCCGTGTTGCTGTAAATGGTTCAAATTGAGCTTTCCGTTTAATTGGAACCACTCGAGCCACGCCAAGTGTTCGTAAAATAGATGGCCAGTCTACAATTTGCACTTTTGTGCACTTTTATTGGATGTCCCCTCCTGACTTCGATGACCAATTAAAACCACTAGATGTTATTTGTTGTGTTGGCAAACCTATCTTCATTTCCACAATTACATTTTTTGTGGTGGTATTTGTTTTGTACATTCAATAATTATCAGATTATTTAGTTCAAAGAGTTGGATTTTTCTTTCAAATTTCTTTTCATCCATTCAAAAAATGTAGATTTTTAGTAGTATTTCCATTCATCCACATGGAATGTGTGTCGCTTTGGTCATTATAAAATATGTTTCGTTTTCGCATGACAAAAAATCTTGGCCCAACCCTACTCCAAGTTTATGCAAATGGTGTTTGTAGTTATATTCTAAATTGAATGAATAAAAAGTGTAAAACTGCCAAAACATCACTAAAAATGACTAACAAACTTGACTGACTAAAGTTATTTGTAAAGAAATTAAAAGACTATGATAGAAAAAGACTTACCCGTGGAATGTTGTTTAGTTCTTTGACGATTATCTATGCTATTATTGCCAATTATGTTGACCAATTATTTTAAGGATTCAACAACTAAGTAAACAACATTCCACGAGTAAGTCATGGCAACAAACATTGGTCTAACATTTGGTAAATTATAAATAGATTATGATTAGACTTTCAATAATCCAATCTAATAAGTCGTAATCTGCAAATTCGAACTTGTCCCATTGTCGTCCCTAAATTTCTAGTTCCAAAACTAGACTTACATTTTGCGCTTTTGGTTCACCCTAGTTGTACGTTCCAACCTTGAGGGAGTACAACTTTGTCCATGAAAGGGTAAGAGAAAACAACCCTAGAATAGTCACCCCATGCCCTTCCTAGGCACTTCCTGCCACCACACTATATTTGAAGGAGAACCATTGTTGCATTTGTTCTTTGTGTCAAAGATGCCTTCTTCTTTGCAATAGACGTCAAAGACTTATCTCATGATCTTTTCAGCTTAGGCCATTCCCCAGTATTTCGGACTCTAACATGTTTATAGTCACTTATGATGTTAGTTTCAATGCTTCTTTTAAATAGGGGGCTATCGAAATTTTGGCGGTGAACGCTAATGGACGGGTTCTTGCTCAAATAGTTTGTCCCATCCCAGGAAAAAAATTTACAATACAATGGCGGAGTGCTATGCTGCTGAGGCCGCGCTTTTGCTTATCTAAGCTTGACATAAAGAATGAAATTTATACTCGAAGACTCTGGAACGCTGCAGACCATTTTGAGAAACAACGAGAGTCTAATACAACCATGAGCTGGATGTGGCAACTTCTTATTAGCAACATTAGACACTTGCTCTCTTATCATAGTTAATGTTGTGTAACTTTATTTCTCAAGATCTCAATTTTGAGGCTCACAACTTGGCTACTATTGTTGGACACCATTATTGTAACCATAATCCTTAATATAACGGGTATATGCTTTTGATAAAAATTATAATAAAAAAAAGAAAAAAAAAGAATAATGCTTGTAACCGGATGATCGATGTACGAGTGGGCTCTGGTTCTACCTTAAAAGGCCCTTGTGGTTTGTCTAACATTCTCAAATTAGCCCACGGGCTAGGTCCATCAAAAGGGTTAATCAGCCCTCAAATGTGACTTATGGCCGCCCATGTTTGTTCTTCTTGCCATAGTTTTAATGGATTTGGAGTTTCATGGTTGTATGGATATGTAAGGACATTTAATACAAAAATGTTGGGAGGGCCTTATTTCAACATGGAACAAGTAACTTAGTTATCTCTTGTATATGGTAGACAGTCATTTTTCAGATTGCTTTAACATCAATTATAAGTGATTTTGGTTTAATTGTACAAGTTATCTATTTGGTCTGAGTATGATGTTTCGGGGTTTAATTGTACAAGTTATTTATTTGGAACAATTTATTGTTAGAATTTGGTCTGAGTTTGATGTTTCATGGTTTCTTTTTTAATTGGTTAAGTTAGTGATCCCAAGCTAATATGTCCCGGCGCACGAAATGGTTATGGGGTAGGGTTTTTCATGTGGGGTGTGTGTGGAAAGTAGGGGTGGGCAATGTCGGTTCAGTTCGGTTTTGAGCCTCAAACCGATTTTGAACCGATTTAATTCGGTTTGTCCAAAACCCAAACCGAAACCGAATTTTGTATTTGTAAACCGATGAATTCGGTTGAACCGAATTTCGGATCGGTTCGGTTCAGTTGGACCGAAATTTCAGGCTCAAGCATTTGAAAGACTTTCATTAAAACATGTCCAATTTTTTTACAGGTCCAATTTTTTTATAGACTCAATTTTTAGCAAAAAATTGAAAACTTTGAGAGAATGGGGTGATTTAGTGCAACAGGGTGTATTGCAATGCATTTGTTGCACTAATCAAGTATTGACACCTACATTTTATTTAGTTATTTATATATATTTAATTAATCGGTCGGTTCGGTTATAAATCGGTCGGTTCAAAACCGCAAACCGATTTTGAACCGTTTATAATCGGTTCGGTTATAATCGGTTCGGTTCGGTTTAAATTATTTTTTCTCTACTCATATTTCGGTTCGGTTACCGAACCGAATTTGAAAATCGGTTCGGTCGGTTAACCGAATTTAAATCGGTTTTTGCCCACCCCTAGTGGAAAGAGAGGAATATGAGAATTTTGAAGGGCTTAACATATCGGAGCACTCTATCTTTATCGAGATTAGGGAATTGTTGTGAAAGATATGTTGGGCTTATAATCTCTTTAGAGACTTATTTTTCGACACTTTCATAGTGTCTTGACATTCCTTGATATATGGATGGTTGTATTTTGTTTCTCTTCTTTTCTTCTTCAAAAAAAAAAAAAAAGGTTTGTAGGGTTCAAAATCCAGAATATGTGATAACCAGTTGTCCCGCAATTTTAGGGTTTGTGGGATTGTTTGAACATTTTTATAATAGGATTCATCAACCTTTCGTGACATCATCAAGTCAAAAGTCTAGGTTTGCTATGTAGGGCGTAATAAAATTTCGATATGGTTTTTAATTTGTTAAAATTTACATTTGAGTAGACCGTAAATATGATCCAATTATAGCCTAAGAGATATATGAAATCCAGTCGTCCGGGACTTGTTTGCCCTGAAAAATAGTTGAACTAAGAAAAACATCGATGGTTTAATCTCAGAAAGTTGGAATGCCTCAAACACACCAAATTGACAAAGATTTTAGAGAAATTTATGAAGGAGTAAGAAATGGCACTGCACCTGGTTCGGACTATCTCGATCGCCAAAGGGTTTTCTTGTTCTGGATTTGGGTCTCGTTCCATTTCGGCCCAAACAACCCAATGGGCTGAATTATGGGCCCTTGTGACAGATATACGAATGGGCTCTGATTTTAACTTAAAAGGCCCTTCTGGTTTGTCTAAAATTCTCAAATTACCCTTATTTATTTATTTATTTATTTAACACTCCTCACCCCATGCCGCCGGCCGGGTTTGAATTCATGATATGTGATTTCATCCATCGCACATCTACTAACTCAGCTGATACACCTTTGGTAAATTATTGCGATTGATTGGTTGTCTCTCTATTTACTCAAGATATATCACGAATATTTTCACCTAAAAATAGATAAATATTGGATATATAGAAGATCTTGGTGAAATGACAAGTGGGATCCCCTAATCTAAAAACTTAATTGACCTTCAAAATCCACATTCTTTAGGGTTGTTGTCTATCAAATTCTATCGAAAATAATAGGAATTTGGGATTTTGTAATAAGGGGGTGATTTTGAAAAAAATATGAAATCCCTAAAGTATTTTTGTGTATCTCGAGGTTGTAAAAAACTTCATCTAATGATGTCACATCATCTTGATCGTGAAACCCCAAGATTGGCGAAGTCATTGATAATATGTCAAAGAGCTTTGGAGCATTTATAATTGAAATTTTACGCAATGGACCACTAACTTTAAAGACTTCTTAAACTTACCAATCAATAATCTCAAGCTCAAATTAACGTCAGCAGAATAGCACTAATTAATCACTGTTTGTTACTTTAATTTCTTGAGTTGATACCATTGTTGTTGCTAATAATGTTAGCTTTCGTTGTGTAGTCGCGATGCACATGTTTTTTTTCTGTAGATTTTGCGAAAAAACAAGTCGAGTTAAGGACCACGAAACTCTCTAATCCATTATCTCTCTCGTTGACGAATACTAACTCAATTGGTAAGATTTATTAATAAAGATATCACAAATCCAAATTACTAGCTTATTCCCTGCTTCGTTGATAACATATTTTTTATTTTTTGAACATAATTTTGATTCGATTACCCCTTAAACACCTATCATCTATTTACTCATTCTTAGCTAGAAAAAAAATTTGCTCTGTCTGTTGATTATAAGCTTAAATATAATATATATATTTGTTTTTTTTTCCAAAGGAGAAACTGATACAAAATAAATATAAAAAAATTAAGTATTTTTTAATAAATTGTTTTAGTCAAACGCAAAGATTTTTCTCACAAGAGAACCCTCCAATTATGGAGGAATGCCAACACATCATTTTTTTTTTCAAACATGAAGATTTTATTTAACAAGCCGCAAAGAAAATGGTACAATCCTAGAGTAAGGAAAACTTACTATAAAGAGCCCAAACTACCAACTCTCCACACACAACAACAAAAAAAAAAAAAAAAAAAAAAAAAAAAACTAAGCAAGTTCTTCCAAAAATCTCTGGAAAAAAAATCCAAACAATAAAAGCCCACGAAGAACTAATAAAAAAAAACCTATGAGCTAAACAAAAGCTACGATCAAACCACGAGACGAAAAAGATTGGCACAAGATCTCTGCAAAAATCAGACCCGAAAGAAACGGAACCACAAACTCGCCACAAAATTGGTGAAAAAAACTCAACATGATTACAAAACTTGCATCATATCCAAAGCCCAGTCTGCATCTAGGCTAAGATCAACCTTTATCAAATTATCGATATTTCTGAAAGATGAACATACATCGTCATCGTCACTGCTAAGCTTTGGTTCAACAGGATGCCACCCTAAACCACTGAGATCACTGCCAATATTGGCCCTTGAACACCTGTCTGAAGTAATCCCTATGAGTTGATTTGAGGCGGCTTCGGTAGAATGTTGATCGGATAAAGGAGCTTCAAAACTTGGTGGAACTCCCAAATGAACAGGCGTGGAAGTGCTTCCCTCAAGATGCTCGGCGCAAGGTTCAAACCTGCATGGGAAAGGAATATTTTTTTCTTGAATCAGTTCTAAAGTTAAGCTTCGCTCCAATTCAACATTTGCAAACTTGAGGGAGGACCTAGTTGGTAAGACTGAAAAATTGGCCCAAAGGAGATATCAATCTCTTTGCGCCTTTTTGGCTTGTTTACAGACCATATTTTCTTGTTTTGCAAACTTGTTCAGAAGAGGGTCCAAAATCGAAAATGTACTTCTTCACTGTCTCGATACATGAGACCTAATGAGTTCCTGGACTCCGTCCTCAGCTCCGATCTGCCAAGACATCATGAAGGTGTCAAAAAATAAGTCTTTAAAAAGGATACAAACCGAACCCATCTTTCACAACAATTCTCTAATCTCGATAAAAATATAGTGTTCCGATCTATTGAGCCATTCAAAAACCATCATATTTCAATATTTTTACACACACCAAATGAGCACATGACCACTCCACATGTCGGGATGAATTAGCTTGAGACCACCAATTTAGCCAATCTAAAAGAAAACATTGAAATATCAAACTCAGACCTAATTCTGACAAAAAACTATTTCAAATGGATTTGAATAATCTGCAATGAAGCATGCAATGAAGCATCTAAGTAATTCAAAGTTTCATCATTCGCATTATAAAACTCACAAAAATAAACTTATGTGCCGAGGAACCTTGAAAATTTAGGATCTATATATAGGCTTATGTGCCAAGAATCTATGTATTACAAGATTTCAATTATTAATTTTTGAACTATATGTGAGAGTCGACCATGAATCCTCAATGCAAATATTATATTGAACAAATTATCGTTAAATAAGTACTTATACAGTCACACAACTATCTCATTTATGTTATAAACTTTTCATTATTAAAGAATCAAAGTTCATTGGAAACTATGGTTTAAGCTAATTAAATAAAGCTTATAAACCACTATTGTTGGATGTCCCTTCATGTTTTGTTCTATTGTTTCTTCTTTAATTATGTAAGTTACTTACTAATAAACTATGGCCGAAATCTTTTGCATGCTAAAGTTCGAGAAAATGTGTCCTAATTAAATCCACTTTTTAACCGAATAAGTCTCAAATATACTCGGAATATGTTTGGTTAGCCATTTTTCGTGAAATGAAATCTATTCCACCCATTATCAAATATACCTATTCTTCATTAGTCATGACTTTGTTGTGTATTTGCTAATGTTCATTAAAATCACATTCTTCAAGTGCCTAACCACTTAGATCTATGAACCATGGTGCACTTGGAGAAGAAGGGTAAACTTAACTCGTTATATATTTTTAATTTTATGTAGGTTAGAATGATCGTGACATGCACGAGCACGCCGATATAATCAAGCCAAATCCGCTAAATAAAAAACTTTAACTTAAGTATATATAAGTCATGGTCGAATAATCATCATTCTTGTAATGATCGTGACATGCACGAGCACGCCGATATATCATGAATATTTCACCTAAAAATAGATAATTATTGGATATATAGAAGATCTTGGTGAAATTGACAAGTGGGATCCCCTAATCTAAAAAACTTAATTGACCTTCAAAATCCACATCCTTTAGGGTTGGTCTCTACCAAATTCTATCGAAAATATTTGGAAATTGCGGTTTCGCAATCAGGGTGATGTGGAGTGATCTTGAAATAAAGATGAAATCAATAAAGTGTTTATGTGTATCTCGAGGTTATATAAAACTTCTTCTAATAATGCTACATTATCCTAATTGTAAAACCTAATTTTTTAGCCTTACTCAAATTTTATTTCTCTTACTTATACAAATTAGCTCAAATTACCATCTAGGTTGATTTCTCGTGTAAGTCCATCCATGATAAGGCGAATTACATATGTCAACATTGATAAAATTCACTGTTAATGTTGAAATATTTCATACCGGCTGTGATGCCTTTCATCTTAAAAATAATAATAATAAATAAATAAAATCATCAAAATCATTTTTTTGTTTCGACTAGCAAATTTTATTCAATTTTTAGAGGAAAAACCCCGAGATTGGCGAAATCATTGATAATATGTCAAAGGGCTTTGGAGCCTTTTATAATTGAAATTCTACGCAATGGACCACTAACTTTAAAGACTTCTTAAACTTACAAATTAATAATCTCAAGCTCAAATTAACGTCATCAGTGATTCTAATAGCACTAATTAATCATTGTTTGTTACTTGAATTTCTTGAGTTGATACCATTGTTGTTGCTAATGATGCTAGCTTTCGTTGTGTAAGTTGCGATGCACATGTTTTTTCCTGTTTATTTTGAGAAAAAACAAGTCAGATTAAGGACCACGAAACTTTTTAATCTATTATCTATCTCTTGCTGACGACTACTAGCTCAATTGGTAAGACTTATGAATAGAGGTATCACAAATCCAAGTTACTAGCTTATTACTTGCTTCGTTGATAACATATTATTATTATTATTATTATTATTTTAACATATTTTGATGGGATTATCCTTAAACACCTATTATATGTTTAAAAAATTATATTTTGATAACCTATTATATGTTTAAAAAATTAGCTCCGTTTGTCGAGTATAACCTTAAATATAATATATATATATTTTTTTCGAGGAGAAACTGATACAAAATATATATAAAAAATTTTAATATTTTTTTTAGTCAAACACAAATATTTTTCTCACAAGAGAAACCCTCCAATTATGGAGGAACGGCAACACGTCATTTTTTTTTCTTTTTCAAAGAAGAATATTTTTATTTAACAAACCACAAAAAATGGTAAAATCTTAAAGTAAGGAAAACCCACAATAAAGAACCTAAACTACCAACTCACTAAAAAGAAAAAACAACCAAAACAGACCTAAGCAAGCTCTCCCAAAAATTATTGAAAAAAATTCCAAATAATAAAGCCCCACGAAAAACTAATAAAAAAAAACCATGAGCTAATTAAAAGCTACGATCAAACCGCAAGACGAAAAATATTGGCACAAAATCTCTGCAAAAATCAGACTCGAAAGAAACGAGAACCACAAACGCGCCACAAAATTGGCAAAAAAACTCAATCTGAATACAAAACTTGCATCATATCCTAAGCCCAGTTTGCATCTGGGCTGAGATCAACCCTTATCAAATTACCGATATTTCTGAAAGATGAATAGACTTCGTCCTCGTCGCTGCTAAGCTTTGGTTCAACAGAACGCCGCCTTAAACCACTGAGATCACTGCCAATATTAGCCCTTGAACACTCACCTGAAGTAATCCCCCTATGAATTGGTTTGAGGCGGCTTCGGTAGAATGTTGATCGGTTAAAAAAACTTCAAAACTTGGTGGAACTCCCAAATGAACAAGCGTGTAATATCCTCCCTCAAGATGCTCAGTGCAAGGTTCAAAACCTACGCGAGAAAGGAAGACAATTTTCTTGAATCGGGTCAAAAGTTAAGCTCCGCTCCAATTCAACATTTGCAAACTTGAGAGAGGACATAGTTGGTAAGACTGGGAAATTGGCCCAACGAAGATATCGATCTCTTTGGGCCTTTTTGGCTTGTTTACGGATCATATTTTCTTGTTTTGCAAACTTGTTCAGAAGAGGGTCCAAATTGAAAATGTACTTCTTCATTGCCTTGATATATGAGACCTAATGAGTAGTAGCTCTCAGTTCCTTGACTCCGTCCTCAGCTCTGATATGCCAAGACATCATGAAGGTGTCAAAAAACAAGTCTTTAAAAAAATTACAAACCGAACCCATCTTCCACAATAATTATCTAATCTCGATAAAGATAAAGTGTTCCGATTTTCACACACACCACATGAGCACATGACCACTCCACATGTCACACATTATCAAACAAATTATCGTTAAATAATTACTTGTACAGTCACACATTGGAAACTATGGTTTAAGCTAATTAAATAAAGCTTAGAAACCATCATTGTCGGATGTCTCTTCATGTTTTGTTCTATTGTTTCTTCTTTAATTATGTGAGTTACTAACTAATAAACTATGGCTGAAATCTTTGCACGCTAAAGTTCGAAAAAATGTGTCCTAATTAAATCCACTGTTTTAATCGAATAAGTCTCAAATATGTTTGGGATATGTTTGGTTAGCCATTTTCCATGAAATGAAATCCATTCCACCCATTATCTGGTGTTTCATTGTCTATTTACTGACAGAAAATTGATTATCCATGAAATTATTTTCTCACTATTCATGAGAATTCAAGTCTAAGGGGACTCGGAATTGAATTCACATAAACAAACCCTTAATGATAATACGTACGATAAGGATGATAATACCTTCATGACTTTGTTGTGCCTTTACTAATGTTCATTAGAATAACATTCTTCAATTGCCTAACTACTGAAGTGGAACTTGTTCACACTTAGATCTGTAAACCATGGTGCACGATCATATTGAAGAACTTGGAGAAGAAGGTTAAACTTAACTCGTTATATATTTTTATGTAGGTTAGAATGATCATGATATGCACGAGCACGCCGATAATCAAGCCAAATCCGCCAAGTAAAAAACTTTGACTTAAGTATATATATGTCATGTTCTAATAATCATCACCAAGTTGACAAGGTTTTGATTCTTTGAGTTTTTTCTAACAAATCCTGTTCTTCTTGTATATCAATTTGTACCTAAAAGTGATCGATATCTTCTCCAACTTGAAAAGGTTATGGAACAATCTAAGCTCTAGTTAGTGAGTTTTTACCCAATTATTAGCTAAGTAGTTCAACCATCTTAGTCTGCAGTTCTTCCCGGCTCGTTTCAGACCTGTATTCAAATTCAAAGTATGTCATTAGCTAGATATCGAAGAGTATACAGATTTTTCGATTGTATTATGATACAGGTCTTGCTCATAAGCTTTACCACTAATAATTTTGCAATAAGATATATAAACATGAGAGTTTTCCTGAATGGGTTATTTTTTGGTTAATTACTTTGATAAACATAGCGATGTATACATGATATATCTTAAATATTTTGGATATATTTAACACTGGTTACAAACTTACAACAAGAACAAGAACAAGAATAGAAGAAGATTATATGTTCATCCTTCATGGCTAATGGCCTAATGGGTGTCAAAATGTTTAAAATAGAACAAATTTTGTTTGATAAATTTTTTTTCGAAAATAAAGGGGTGTATGAAACGAAATAAATTGCCGGCACAACGAGCAAGCAAATTCCATCGGCCTTCGCCATGATTGGCAATGTAATTGATCAAAGCAAGATCTTCTTCAACAGTCCAAGGACCTCTTCTTAAGTCCTGCTGCAGCATCATCATCTATTATCATCACTTTGAGTTGATGCAGAGTTGGTGTTGGTGGTACTGTGGTAGTGTAGGATCCAATTACAGCCTAAGAGAGATATGAAATCCAGTCTTCCGGGACTGGCTTGCCCTGAAAAATAGTTGAAATAATAAAAACATCGATGGTTTAATCTCAGAAAGTTGGAATGCCTCAAACACACCAAATTGACAAAGATTTTAGAGAAATTTATGTAGGAGTTAGAAATGGTACTGTACCTGGTTCGGACTATCTCAATCGCCAACGGGTTTTCTTGTTCTGGATTTGGGTCTCGTTCCATTTCGGCCCAAACAACCCAATGGGCTGAGTTATGGGACCGTGTAACCAATATACGAATGGGCTCTTGTTTTAACTTAAAATGCCCTTCTGGTTTGTCTAAAATTCTCAAATTAGCCCAAAGTTTTATTTTTCTTTAACACTCCCCACCCCATGCTGAGTTTTAAAATAAATAAAACAATAAACAACCACACCAACAAGTAGTTCCTCATTGAGGCAACGGTGTCATGATCCTAATAAATAAATATGCCCTTACTAGTACTTAAGCTATAAGAGTTGACTATTATTGAAATATTAACAAAACACATTTTTCTACCTTTAGGAAGACATGTAGTTCTCATTCAATGGTTGAATGAGCATTTAGTTTCTTCCTTTAAGGTAATCATGCACATACAAAAAAAAAAAAAAAAATCTCGCTTCTTTTCCACAATCACACTATCCTCCATGTGCCGAACACACCTCACCCAAGTGTGCCTCCCTTGCCATCGAAACCATTTGGAGCGTACATGTTCCAAGTGGGTTGCCACCTCGAGGAACATGTCATCTCACCCGAAATTTGATCACTGACAAGTATTCTTCCTAAATCTACACGTACAACCGAACTCACATGGAACGGTGCACCGATATGCAAGCAAGTCTGCATACCCATAATAATATCACACGTATACAAACAAGTCTGTATACAAAAATTTATTTTCTTTTCACATTTTTTTTCAGAGTTGTGGAAAAGAGCATAAAAATAAATAATCCTCAAAACTCTTTTATGGTGACACTTTGTCAACCATAAATAAATCAACCACAGTATCCACCGTTCTTTTGAGAAACAGATAATATTTGACACATTGCCAATTCACACATCTCATCTTTTTGCATCATATGAATTTGTTGGATGAACTATCAAAAGAGAATACATGCTAACGTAGTTCACCACCACCATTATTCTATCAAACATCACAGCACCATTTCATTTTCCACAGAGAAATTCAAACAAGCACTCAAGGTACATACAGAAAACAAAAACATTTCTCAAAATGGGGATTCAGATTCACTAAACTGACCATGGAGTACTGTCACTTCTTATTTTGTGCTAATGAAAATCAAACAGGTTACATCACAGACGGAAGGTGGAATTTAGTTGTTTGATGTTAAGGGGCAATTCTTAAGTATATTGAATTTAGTGGAGGCTACTGAAAAATATTTATTCTTTTTCGTTGTTCTCACGTAAACTCATGTTGTGGTTTACTAGTTTCTTTTTCTTCTGATTCACATTTCGAAACTGTGAGTGATCCCAATAACCCCACAAGGGAAACAACAAGTAAGTGACTTGTTTGATCTATCCATAACAAAACTATCATCTTTGATCATTTTCTCTTATACCAGAATTGGAACTTTAACCATAGCTAGCAGTAGATCAACAATGGTGATATTCTAGACCAATTTTTAGCAAAACTATTATCAGCAATAATAAAATTTAAGACCAATTTTCACAAAAACTCAAACCTACATAAGAGCATCAACAGTTCACTAAGCTAATCTTCATCTCTAAGAACAAACTAAGTATAGAATAAACATTCAAACACCTACAAAGATTTTGCTTTGCAGACTGTGGGATGGGTGATCTACACTCTTAAACCCTAAATACACAGAAAACAGAAGATGGGTTTCTGAAACTCTCAATTCATCCAAAATCAAACCAAACCCACAATCTAAAATCATCAAAACACACAAATACAGGTCATCACACCACCAAACCAATATCCAAATCATAACCACACATCCTCACCACAAAACTCACAAACCCCATCATCAAATCCTCAAGAATCACTAATTCAGTCAAGAAACAAGGATTGCAAGATACAGGGAATAAGAAAACTCACCAAAATTGCAAATCGCGAAGGATTTTCGCAGCCAACAAAATCATCCACATCGAAATCTCCTACTCGCAATCAGTACCATCGTCCCTCATTCTCGCAGCAGCAAGCTGCCAAAGTCACGCACAAGTCTTTTTCATCCTACTCGCAAGCCCCAATGTCAGCAGAAAAAATCCGAGATGTTATCTGTTTTGGAGGAGAAGATAAAGAAGTTGTTGGAGCAGGCTGAAACTCTTGGTGAAGCTGGCAAGGTTGATGAAGCTGAGGCACTCATGCGAAAGGTGGACATGCTTAATACTGAGAAGACAGCCTTGACCCAAATACTGCTGAATGACAAGGTTATGCTCACAGAGGATAAGAAGATGACACTTTGTGAGATTTGTGGTTCCTTCCTTGTAGCATACAATGCAGCAGAAAGGACACAGTCTCGTGTGACAGGGAAACAACATATTGGTTATGGCTTGGTTCGGGATTTCATCAGTGAATACAAGGATGCTAAAGAAAAACAAAGGAAGAGGAAAGATTGGCTAGAGAGAAGGAAGAAGAGAAACATGAAGAAGGAGAAAAGGAGAAATAATGAGAAATGATTTTCTTCCTCTTTATATAGTGGGTGGTTATCCGCTCCCACTGAAATTTTGAAGAACCCACCTTCTAAACTCACCAAATAAAACCCTAATCATTGGTTAAATAAAAGCCCAAAACCAAACCCAAATACAATTGAGTAACAATCCATCAACATTAGGGTTTACAAATTTTTGGCTAAATACACACACACACACACACTTTATCCTGCTATTTAGTCATGACAAACAAAAATCTTTTTTCAAATAATTGAGATTACAATATATGCCATAATTAATAAATAAGAAAATTTAATATTTATTTAATTAGGCGGGTATTACATAATTGACCTTCAAAATCCACATTTTTTAGGTTGGTGTCTACCAAATTCTATAAAAAATATTAGGAAATTGAGGTTTTGCAATGAAAGGGAATCTTGAAAGATAGATGAAATCCCTAAAATGTTTGTGTATTTTGAGGTTGTAAAAAACTTGCCACATCATCTTGATTGTATAACCTAATTTTTTAGCCCCACTCAAATTCTATTTCTCTTATTTATACAAATTAGCTCAAATTACCATCTAGGTTGATTTCTCGTGTAAGTCCATCCATGATAATGCGAATTACATATGTTGACATCGATAACAATTCAATCACGAAAGCATGTTACACCATTCACTGTTGATGTTGAAATATTTCAATTACACATGTTGATGTTGAAATAATAATAAAAATTTATCAAAATAATTTTTTGTTTCGACTAGCAAATTTTATTCAATTTTTAGAGGAAAAACCCCGAGATTGGCGAAGTCATTGATGATTTGTCAAAGGGCTTTGGAGCCTTTATAATTGAAATTTTACGCAATGGTTCTAACTTTAAAGACTTCTTAAACTTACCAATCAATAATCTCAAGCTAAAATTAACGTCAGCAGTGATTCTAATAGCACTAATTAATCGTTGTTTGTTACTTTAATTTCTTGAGTTGATACCATTGTTGGTGCTAATTATGCTAGCTTTCATTGTGTACTCGCGATGCACATGTTTTTTCATGTATATTTTGTGAAAAAACAAATCGAGTTAAGGACCACGAAACTTATCTCTAATCCATTATCTCTCTTGTTGACGAGTACTAACTCAATTGGTAAGACTTATTAATAAAGATATCACAAATCCAAGTTACTAGCTTATTCCCTACTTCGTTGATAACATATTTTTTATTTTTTAATTTTTTTAACATAATTTTGATTCGATAACCCCTTAAACACCTATCATCTGTTTTTTTTTTTTTTTTTTTTTTAATAAACCTCCAGTGGGGAAGGGCAGCTATGGGATGCCAGACCTTTATTACTTATCAAAAAAATTTGATTTACAATCAAGACGGGGGTACATTACGACTATACTCGTATAAAAACCAAACAAAATTATGGACCAAAAACCTTGTCCAATCTAAATGACCGCAATCCCAACCACAAGCTGGCTAACAAGATTAGAAGACTAAAAGTTCACAAATAATCACTTAGAACAAACCAAAAACAGACACATTTGCATAAGAACCATAATTAAAAGACAGAAAAAGCAAATATGTGAAGGAGTTAGCAACGCCGTAACCTCGTGCACCTCCCTGCCCAATCCGCAACCTCGCTCCTGCAGCACCAACAAGCATCCGCACTCCCACACCAGGCAGCACACCACCCCCTGCCGAACCCAGCCAGCAAGGACGCGTCTGGCTGCATCTTGAGTCGCAGCCGATCCGCCAGCAATTCGCAGTGTCTGACTCTGCCTAACGTCTCCTGCTTTGCAGAAAAACAGGGAGCACCAAGAACCGAGTGTTCCTGCAGCCCGGTCCTGAGTCCTGAGGGCACACCAGGTCAGCCACCAGCGAGACTGCCTCCCCCCAGCTGAAAGTGCACCTGCATCTCGCAGCTGTTCCAGACCCGTTTTGCCCCGCAGTCTCAGCCAGTGCCGTAAGGCTGCCTCTACACTTCTCCGTGGCGGATGTATGTCGTATGCCATTGGTCCAACACCAACAATCCTGCCACTCTCCTAGGAAGTTCATTCGCACCGAAAGAGATAGTCCTATGGTCTCGTTGTGCTCGGTCCGCTAACGCATTCGCCACCGCGTTGGTCTCTCTATAGATATGTAGGCAATCTACCGTCATTGTTGCCGCCAACAACTGCATATCCTTCAAAATATTCTCCAAGTGCCAAGGAATTGTCAAAGTGGCCTTAAACCATCCACAAACCAGTTCCGAGTCCGTTTGAACTACCACCTTGTTGAAACCAAATGAGAGACAAAGGCAGAGGCCCTCAGCTAGAGCCAAAATTTTCACTTTATTATTGGAGCTTGCACCAAAAAATAATTGTTTGCCCACCACACAATGACCCCTAGAGTCTTTAATGATCACACCGCCAGATGTCTTGTTCTTACGGGAAGATCCATCTACATTAAGAGCAACAAAATCTGACGGAGGAGGATGCCAAAAAACAATTCTGACTAACTTCTTTCTAACTGGGAGCACCTGTAACCCCAAAGCCGTTAATGGTGCCTTGTTACAGCTAGCTTGTTTTGGATTTATAAAATTGTTTGCCAAGCGCAGATGACGCCTAATGTTCAAGATCACAAAAACAGGATTTGGGGAAGCATTTTCATATACACACTTGCATATTTGTTTCCAAATTTCCATAAAATAAACATAAGAGTAAGAAGAATAACACACCTGTTTGCGAATTTCGTTTGACTCTCTTGAACCAAATTACGAGAACCGTGGAGATTTCAGCTGGTTTCCTTATGTGCACATCAAATATCCGTTCAAAGTGGCGCCACACCTGCATCGCCAATTCCCCGTCCAGAAAGAGATGATTCAAATATTCGCTCTTTGGCGAGTTGCAACAACGACATCTAGAGGCTAGACTCAAGTAATTCAAAGTCTCATCATTCGCATTATAAAACTCACAAAAATAGACTTATGTGCCTAGGAACCTTGAAAATTTAGGATCTATATATAGGCTTATGTGCTGAGAATCTATGTATTACAAAATAAATAAAATAGACTTATGAGCCGAGGAACTTGAAAATTAAGGATCCATATATAGAATGATCATGACACTTTATTATCAAGAATTCAACTATTAATTTTTGAACTATATGTGAATGTCGACCATGAAGCCTCAATGCAAATATCATATCGAACAAATTATCGTTAAATAAGTACTTGTACAGTCACACATTGGCAATTCGCGGCGCAGTCTTCACTGAACCGTTGCTTATGTTCACATACTGAAGGCTTTAATGCGAATTTAATTATGATAATTAATCAAACCACCAACTCTCATTTATGTAGCTTTTTAAAAACCCACTTCCATGTTATAAACTTTTCATTATTAAATCATCAAAGTTCATTGGAAACTATGGTTTAAGCTAATTAAATAAAGCTTATAAACCATTATTGTCGGATGACCCTTCATGTTTTGTTCTATTGTTTCTTCTTTAATTATGTATGTTACTTACTAATAAACTATGGCCGAAATCTTTTGCATGCTAAAGTTCGAGAAAATGTGTCCTAATTAAATTCACTTTTTTAACCGAATAAGTCTCAAATATACTTGGGATACGTTTGGTTAGTCCATTTTCTACGAAATGAAATCCATTCCACCCATTATCTGGTGTTTCGTTGTCTAATTGTCTATTTACTGACAAAAAATTGATTATTCATGAGATTGTTTTCTCACTATTCATGAAAATCCAAGTCCAAGGCGCTGAACTCGGAATTGAATTCACATAAACAAACCCTTAATGATAATACCTACGATAAGGATGATAATACCTTCATGACTTTGTTGTGTCTTTGCTAATGTTCATTAGAATCACATTCTTCAATTGCCTAACTACTGAAGTGGAACTTGTTCACACGTAGATCTGTAAACCATGGTGCACGAACATATTGAAGAACTTGGAGAAGAAAGTTAAACTTAACTCGTTATATATTTTTTTGTAGGTTATAAGAATGATCGTGACATGCACGAGCACGCCGATAATCAAGCCAAATCTGCTAAGTAAAAAACTTTGACTAATTAAGTATATACAAGTCATGTTCGAATAATCATCACCAAGTTGACAAGGTTTCGATTCTTTGAGTTTCTTCTAACAAATCATGTTCTTCTTGTATATCAATTTGTACCTAAAAGTGATCGATATATTCTCCAACTTGAAAAGGTTATGGAACAATCTAAGCTCTAGTTAGTGACTGAATGAAACCAACCTGAAAAAAAAAAAAAAACGTCTATCCATATGGTTTCATTACCTACAATGGCATCATAGTGTAAACATTTACACAATTTATTACTTGGAATGAAATTATACTAAACATTTGAGGCAATATATATGAAGATGATGTTGAAAGATTTTGATGAGTTACAAAGGTGGGCAAAGCTAGGATGACCAGTTTTAGTTTGTACAAATAGAGAGGTATTACGTGCATCAAGAAATGCAATGCTTTTTTTTTTTTTGGCTTATAGACTATAATGACTAGCTAGCTATTTTTTGCATGTGATCAAATTGAACCCAAATCCGCCCCGTTGTCATGCCTCCACAGAAAAATATAAAAATGAAATACAATGTGGAGATGAAATGTGAGACCAATTAGTCGAAAGGGAAGGGGTCAAAGTTTGTAAAAGCCACCACACCACAGACCATACGATTCCAGGGTTGAGTACAAAGACTAGACTCTCCATCTCCACAGTGTATTTCAAGATTGAAAGCTACATATATGGCCCAAAGTGAATTCCTTGTATTCTTCTCCTTCTTCTTCTTCTTCTTCATCTTCATCTTCATTGCAGGTATTTTTGTGTGGATGACAGTTCATCCGCACATACTTTACGAGTCCACACGGTGAAATACAGTTGAATGGAATGGATGCTTCAAATTGAAATCATCAGTGCTTCAGTTCAGGAAACCTAACTACATTTGATTTGTAATTTTGTATACCAACTTTATAAAAATAAAATACAACTTTATAAAAAATATAACGCCACGTAGAGCATTTTCATCACCTCCTCTACTTTGTTCTTCATCGACCACAAATGAAACACGCATGCGGGACTCCTTTGCCGTCATTATTATAAGTACATATTTCATGTCCATACGATTGCTACTAATCTAATCTTTATCCCAAAAATAACCCAAGGTTAGGATAACAAAAAAATGGGTAGGTTCAAAGTTTGAAAATTGTTTGCTTGTCCAACATTAACTTTTCATACATGAGTGGAACGAAAATAATAAGAAACCAGTTATTTTTTTTTGCAATCAGGGGTTATGTGACGTGATTTTAAAAGAATGATGAAATCGCTAAAGTATTTGTATATATCGTGATATTGTAAAAAATCTTCTATCATCATCTATAATTGCATAACCTGGTCCAAAATCAAATAAATCCACAACACAAACTCAACTGAAGCATTTTTATTATCCTGTTCAGTGTTCTAAAAATCGCTAGGCGCTGGGCAGGTGGCGAGTAGGTGGCTAGCGCCCAGGGGCCTAGGCGGTCTTAGGTTTTGTATTATAACTTTAATAATTTACAAAAGTTAAGCATAATATCTTATCAATTACATCCAATTTAATGTCAATATATATATATGCAAAATTTAAAAATATGAAAAATTAACAATCGTGAACAAAATTTATTAAAACTCAAATGACTGAAGTTGGTCATGATGGGTACTTTATATAAATTTGAATTTGTGTACTCTTTTATTTTTCTTCAAATTGCATGAATAACCTCAGTTATGTTTGATAAAATCTACATTAGTAAAATTGGTACCGGCAGATCCTTTGAGAATTCCATTAAGTAATCATCCTTCGCTACATTTAGACATATCATCATTATCATCATCAAAGCTCATTCCCGAGATTTTCTAAAAAAACAATTAAATAGTTTATTTCTAAAAAATATGAATGAAAAATAAAATAAGAACACAATCAACCTTATTAAAAAATAAAAAAATAAAAAAATAAAAAATTTCCCAGACAGCCTAGGCCTCCTAGACCCCGTCCAGACCCGCCCAGACTGCCCATAACCGCCCAGGCATTAATCTAGGCGGTTTTCCACCTTCTAGCGCCTAGGCGACCGCCTAAACCGATTTTTAGAACACTGATCCTGTTATTTAAAAATAGTCAGTTTAGTTCAATTTCTTCTTATAATGATATTTATAATTGAGAACAAATCATCTGCAAAAGCTTAAAATTTTAAAACTATCAAAAAAAAAATAAAAAAATTGATGCGCATATTATTCTATACATACAAAAGTCCCTCTCACGTGACCTCACATTCTACTCACATGTTTCGTTTACAACCAAATAAGATCAAGCTTATGGTTTAAATAATACTCCAAAGCCATCATTAAGTATCAACTAATTATTTTGTTGAGTGATGTTAGGAAATTATGTTTTACAATCATGATGTGGCAACGTTAGAAGAGTTTTTTATAACTTTGAGATACACATAAAATCTTTGAAAATTTCATCATTTTTTTTCAGATCATGACACGACATCCTAGTTACAAAAACTTGATTTTCTAACATTTTTGTATTTTGTTAACCCAATTAAAAATATCCAAGTAGTGTAAGTGTAATATATATTGATTAACTTATAAAAGGATACTTCATGGTGGAGCCAATTATTCATTGGAAGAGGGGTTTTTTTTTTTTTTTAAATTTATGTCGAATGACGATCGTAGAGGATGGGTTCGGCTTGTAATTTGTTTAGGGATTTGGGTTTTGACACTTTCATGGTATCTTGACATTCCTTGATATATGAATGTTTCTCTTTGTATTTTGTTTTTTTTTCTTTCCTTAATAAACATCTTTGTGTTTGACAAAAAAAAAAAAAAAGACAACCGTGGATTTACATTGAGATATGCTAAGTTAGGCCTTCGAGGCATACCGCGGCTAATATTTGATCTCCCTAGAAATTTATTTTTACAGTTACGGTTCACAGTTTGTCAACCAACTCAAACTTAGTTCGTTTGACATTCGTGTTTAGTGAGTTTTTACCCAATTATTAGCTAAGTAGTTCAACCATCTTAGTCTGCAGTTCTTCCCGGTTCGTTTCAGACCTGTATTCAAGTATTCATCAGTCCTACAATCAAGAAAAATGTGTTTTTTTTTTCCAATACTTAGTCATACCAACCAAAGCTATATTTAACATGAACAAGCAATGCGAAGCTATATTACAACTCATAATTTTGCAATAAGATACATAAACATGAGAGTTTTCCTGAATGGGTTATTTTTTAGTTAATTACTTTGATAAACATAGCGATGTATACATGATATATCTTAAATATTTTGGATATATTTAACACTGGTTACAAACTTACAACAATAACAAGAACAAGAACAAGAATAGAAGAAGATTAGATGTTCATCCTTCATGGATAATGGCCTAATGAGTTGATGCAGAGTTGTTAACAACCCAATGGGCTGAGTTATGTGTAACCAATATACGAATGGGCTCTGGTTTTAACTTAAAAGGCCCTTCTGGTTTGTCTAAAATTCTCAAGTTCGCCCAAAATTTTGTTTTTCTTTGACACTCCCCACCCCATGCCGTCGGTCAAGATTGAATTCATAATGTGTACTAACTCAACTGATACACCTTTAACAAATTAACACAATTGATTGGTCGTCTCTCTACGTACTCAGGCAACCAATTTTTTCTAAAATTAGCCCACATGCTAGGTCCATCAAGAAGGTTAATCAGCCCTCAAGCGAGACTTAAGGGCGCCCGTTCGCTCTCTTATAGTGCATGGTGAAAACCCTAACTCCATTTTTTCTTCTTCTTTTCTTTTCTGTGTTATGGTTCAAAATATCAATATCGATAGAATATATCGGTCCTTGAAAAAGGGATAAACATCGCATATATTTTGGTTGACTCCTCTAATATCAGGATATATCATGAATATTTCACTTAAAAATAGATAAATATTGGATATATAGAAGATCTTGGTGAAATTGACAAGTGGAATCCCCTAATCTAAAACTTAATTGACCTTCAAAATCCACATTCTTTAAGGTTGGTGTCTATCAAATTCTATCAAAAATATTAGGAAATTGAGGTTTTGCAATCAAAGGAATCTTGAAAGATAGATGAAATCCCTAAAGTGTTTATGTGTATCTTGAGGTTGTAAAAAAACTTCTTCTAATGATGCCACATCATCTTAATTGTAAAACCTAACTTTTTAGCCTCACTCAAATTCTATTAATCTTATTTATACAAATTAGCTCAAATTACCATCTAGGTTGATTTCTCATGTAAGTCCATCCATGATAATGCGAATTACATATGTTGACATCGATAACAATTCAATCATGAAAGCATGTTACACCATTCACGGTTGATGTTGAGATATTTCAATTACATATGTTGATGTTGAAATTAAAAAAATATATTATCAAAATAATTTTTTGTTTCGACTAGCAAATTTTATTCAATTTTTAGAGGAAAAACCCCGAGATTGGTGAAGTCATTGATAATATGTCAAAGGGTTTTGGAGCCTTTATAATTGAAATTCTACGCAATGGACCACTAACTTTAAAGACTTCTTAAACTTACAAATCAATAATCTAAAGCTCAAATTAACGTCATCAGTGATTCTAATAGCACTAATTAATCACTATTTGTTACTTTAATTTCTTCAGTTGATACTATTGTTGTTGCTAATAATGCTAGCTTTCGTTGTGTAGTCGCAATGCACGTGTTTTTTCCTGTATATTTTGCGAAAAAACAAGTTGAGTTAAGGACCACGAAACTCTCTAATCCATTATCTCTCTTGCTAACGAGTACTAACTCAGTTGGTAAGACTTATTAATAAAGGTATCACAAATCCAAGTTACTAGCTTCTTTCCTGCTTCGTTGATAACATATTTTTTATTTTTTTATTTTTTTAACATAATTTTGATTCAATTACCCCTTAAACACCTATCATCTGTTTACTCATTCTTAGCTAGAAAAAAAAAACTAGCTCTGTCGGTTGATTATAACCTTAAATATAATATATATATATATTTTTTTAAAAATTTCCAGGAGAAACTGATACAAATTATTATTAAATAAGTACTTGTACAGTCACACATTGGCAATTCGCGGCGCAGCCTTCACTGAACCGTTGCTTATGTTCACATACTGAAGGCTTTAATGCGAATTTAATTATGATAATTAATCAAACCACCAACTCTCATTTATGTAGCTTTTTAAAACCCACTTCGATGTTATAAACTTTTCATTATTAAATCATCAAAGTTCATTGGAAACTATGGTTTAAGCTAATTAAATAAAGCTTATAAACCATTATTGTCGGATGTCCCTTCATGTTTTGTTCTATTGTTTCTTCTTTAATTATGTATGTTACTTACTAATAAACTATGGCCGAAATCTTTTGCATGCTAAAGTTCGAGAAATGTGTCCTAGTTAAATTCACTTTTTTAACCGAATAAGTCTCAAATATACTCGGGATATGTTTGGTTAGCCATTTTCTATGAAATGAAATCCATTCCACCCATTATCTGGTGTTTCGTTGTCTAAATGTCTATTTACAGACAGAAAATTTATTATTCATGAAATTGTTTTCTCACTGTTCATGAGAATCCAAGTCTAAGGGACTGAATGCGGAATTGAATTCACATAAACAAACCCTTAATGATAATACGTACGATAAGGATGATAATACCTTCATGACTTCTTGTGTCTTTGCTAATGTTCATTAGAATCACATTCGTCAATTGCCTAACTACTGAAGTGGAACTTGTTCACACTTAGATCTGTAAACCATGGTGCACGATCATATTGAAGAACTTGGAGAAGAAGGTAAAAACTTAACTCGTTATATATTTTTATGTAGGTTAGAATGATCGTGACATGCACGAGCACGCGGATAATCAAACCAAATCCGCTAAGTAAAAACTTTGACTTAAGTATATATAAGTCATGTTCGAATAATCATCACCAAGTTGACAAGGTTTCGATTCTTTGAGTTTTTTTCTAACAAATCCTGTTACCTAAAAGTGATCGATATCTTCTCCAACTTGAAAGGTTATGGAACAATCTAAGCTCTAGTTAGTGACTGAATGAAACCAACCTGAAAAAAAAAAAAAAAAAAACGTCTATCCATATGGTTTCATTACCTACAATGGCATCATAATGTAAACATTTACACAATTTATTACTTGGAATGAAAATTATACTAAACATTTGAGGCAATAATATATGAAGATTATGTTGAAAGATTATGATGACTTACAAAGGTGGGCAAAGCTAGGATGACCAGTTTTTAGTTTGTACAAATAAAAGCTTTTGAGCCAGTAAGGTAAGTAAGCCTTCATTCATTCATTCATTCATTCCAATACAGACGTATAAAGTGCATCAAGAAATGCATTTGTTTTTTTGGCTTATAGACTAGAATGGCTAGCTAGCTATTTTTTTGCATGTGATCAAATTGAACCCAAATCCGACCCGTTGCCATGCCTACACAGAAGAATATAAAACAGATGAAAATGAAATACAATGTGTGGAGATGAAATGTGAGACCAATTGATCGAAAGGGAAGGGTCAAAGTTTGTAAAAAGCCACCACACCACAGACCATACGATTCCAGGGTTGAGTACAAACAAAGACTAGACTCTCCATCTCCACAGTGTATTTCAAGATTGAAAGCTACATATATGACCCAATGTGAATTCCTTGTATTCTTCTCCTTCTTCTTCTTCATCTTCATCTTCATCTTCATCGCAGGTATTTTTGTGTGGATGACAGTTCATCCGCACATACTTTTACGAGTCCACACGGCGAAATATAGTTGAATGGAATGGATGCTTCAAATTGAAATCAACAGTGCTTCAGTCCAGGAAACCTAACTACATTTGATTTGTATACCAACTTTATAAAAATAAAATACAACTTTATGAAAAATATAACGCCACGTAGAACATTTTCATCACCTACTCTACTTTGTTCTTCATCGAGTCTCTCTGGACCACAAATGAAACACGCACGCGGGACTCCTTTGCCGTCATTATTAGTACATATTTCATATTGATACGATTGCTACTAATCTAATCTTTATCCCAAAAATAACCCAAGGTTGGGATAACAAAAAAATTGGGGGCATTTCCAATGATTGCAGCCATGGGTAGGTTCAAAGTTTGAAAATTGTTTGTTTGTCCAACATTAACTTTTCGTACAATGCTAGTGGAACGAAAATACAAAGAAAACAGTTTTGTTTTTTTGCAATCAGAATGACGTGGTGTGATTTTAAAAGAATGATGAAATCACCGTAGTATTTATGTGTATTTTGAGAGAGTAATTCTATAGGGCACCGGAAGATTGTCCGGTGGCTATCAAGTATCTCGAGACACAACAATGTTGCCTTGCCTGATAGCCACAAGGCAAGATACCAGTGCACTTAAAAATTCCATTGTAAAAAATCTTCTATCATCAAAATTTCATAAGCTTGAAAATTTTTAAAACTATAAATAAAAAAATAATAGTAATAATAATAAAATTTGCATGCGCATATTATTCAATACATACAAAAGTCCCTCTCACGTGACCTCACATTCTACTCACATGTTCGTTTACAACCAGATAAGATCAAACTTATGGTCTAAATAATAATACTCCAAAGCCATGCCATCATTTAGTATATATTAACTAATTATTTTGTAGCCCAATTAAAAATATCCAAGTAGTGTGTAATATATATTGATTAACCTATAAAAGGATACTTCATGGTGGAGCCAATTATTTAATTGAAGAGGGTTTTTTTTTTTTTTTTTTTTAAATTATGTCGAATGACGACGGTGGATTTACATTGAGATATAAAATCAAACTAGTGAGAAAAAAAAAAAAAAAGAGTCACTGACAATTACATACAAAATAATAATAATAATAATTAAAAAAATACCTTAACAACAAAATACAAGTTCATTTTCCATAAAAACCAGAAAATGAAAATATAAACCCCAAACTTAATAAAATAAACCCAAAAATACAATAATGAAATTAAAATTGAAGAATTTCCATATTTTTTTCTTCACATATTCTCATTGTATCCTATTTAACAATTTGGTTTCTCTCTATTTTTCTCTTCATCATCACTTGCGTCTTAAATCCCATTGTTGTTGAATTGTTACTGTAAGAACCACAAGTCCTCAACACTCCATGAATTCTCCAACATGTCTTCACCACCCAACCACATGTTCTGCTGCTCATCAAAACCACCCTGATGAAACCCCAAACCTTGATCATAATAATAACCCGACGAAGAACTTGTTTGCTGGTATTCAGGATATGTAACATGATGAGCGTTTTGAGTACTCGGAAAGTTGTTAATGGTGTAGTATTCAGTGTTGTTAACTGGTGAAGAAGCAGTTGTGCTAGAATTCTCTGTGGTGAAACTAGGATTGATCTTTGCACCATTGAAGTCCTTATTGGAGCTGGCTACTGGAAGAATCAGCTGATTCATATCTTGGTTGTGGCGATTGTGGTGGTTGTGGTGGTCAGTAGTGGTGGTTCTAGTGCCTGAAGCTGTTGTTGTTGTTGTTGTAGCTGCAGCTTGAATCCTCTCAACTAGCCTTGGCATCCATAGATAACGCATGGTGTCTTTGAATTGTTTGCTATTAACATCACATTGAAGTTGTTTCGCGTGTTTTTGAACTCGAGTTCTCCAGTAATTCTTTATCTCATTGTCTGTTCTTCCTGGTAAGTGTTGAGCAATCTTCGACCACCTTTAAGAACGTATATATGTTAGATACAAAACACCCAACAAAGAAAACAAGCAAAGAAAGTTACATAGTTATTACTTAGACTTACCGATTGCCCCAGCGAGAATGAAGCTCTAGAATGATGAGTTGTTCTTCAAGTGTTATATTTCCACGACGAACATCTGGGCGTAAGTAGTTCAACCATCTTAGCCTGCAGCTCTTCCCTGTTCGTTTCAGACCTGTATTCAAAGTATGTCATTAAGCTAGACCTTTACCACTAATAATTTTGCACTAAGATATATAAACATGAGAGTTCTCCAAAATTTGTTTGATAAATTTTTTTTTTTTTGAAAATAAAGGGGTGTATGAAATAATCGAAATGAATTACCGGCACAACGAGCAAGCGAATTCCATCGGCCTTCGCCATGATTAGCAATGTAATTGATCAAAGCAAGATCTTCTTCAACAGTCCAAGGACCTCTTCTTAAGTCCTGCTGCAGCATCATCATCATCTCTTCATCACTTTGAGTTGATGCAGAGTTGGTGTTGGTGGTAGTGTAGGAAGAACTACTTGTGTAACCTCCATTAACATCCATTTTTTTTTTTTTTTGCCTTCAAAAATTTCCTTCAAATGGATTGAGTGATTGGGAGAGACAAACTTTTTTTTTTTTTATAACCAAGATTGGATTTTGAGAAAAGATGGAGAGACATTGGTGTTTTTATACTCTGTTTATGTTGACAAATTGACTTTTGCTTTTGTTTTTTCTTTTTTTTTTCTTCATTATTTTAAACGAAGTTCCGTGTGAGAATGTAGTCTATCACACGTGTTCTTTTGCTTGTCTATCCACCTATGCTTGAGCTTTTAAGCTCTCTACTTTTTTACCCTTTTCTTTACTTTCAGAGAATCTCACATGTTTGAAATTTCCCTTTTTTTTTCTTGAAAATAATTTTTTTTTATTAGGGTTTGGTTTTGGCTATTTTTTTTTAATGGGAATTGAAATCTAATTCATGTCAATAAATTTTTCATTGTTTGATTGTGTATTTAATGATTGAAAAGAATTATGTATGTAACTAGTTTTTCTAGGACTCTTAAAAGAATTTTCGAAAATATTTTCCAATCTCACGTCTAAAAAAGAAAAAAAAAATTCGTTCGGTTAAGAATACCACGTTCTAAGATAAGTTGGTCTTTTCAAACTTTTTATTTTCTGTTTCTCCTTTGTCTGTTTGCAATCCTGGCTCCGCCTCTGCTTTAGCACCTTTACTTTATATGACAAAGAAGATCAAACCCAAAGTATAGTGTGTTGATATCATTCATACACTTTGCGATAGCAAACAATGCCCTAGACATCATAATTACATGAGTTAACCAATCTTTACATCACAATACTTTTGTATGTTAATATAATGTAACACAGTCTTTTTTAATCTAATTAGGTATTGGAATGCATCTCCAGTTTGTTAATAAAGAATGTAAATGTACTAATTATGTTTTTGTTTGATCTCCTCAACACATGTTTACATAAGTACAACCTTGTCCACTCTTTTGTGTGCATGCACTTGTTCTATTGCTTAAAGGTACACACAAAGTGATGAGTAGAGGTCCATGAACAAAACTATTGTATAGGGGGGGGGGGGGGGCTATAGCATATATTATTGTGTTCACACATGTACATGAACCTATATATTCAACATTATTGAATGAATGAATGAATGAATGAATAACAATGACGGATTTGCCAATCGTAGCTTGTTAGATGGTTAAGGTTGTGGTGGTTTAACAAATACGCCTTGGGTTTTATACCTACTGACGTCATGCTTGGTTTTCAAAAAAAAAAAACAATGAAGGATTTGTTCTTTGTCCCTAAAAATGGACTTCATGAGAAGCACAAGGAATACTTAATAAACTGATTCTTGTATAGTGTTTTGTTGATTCATTAGCATATATCTTATAGTGGCAATTATTTTTTGCTTTCTTTTTTAATTATTTTTAGAAAATTCCCTGTTCTTGTCACCAATTTCTTCCTTCCTACAGAAAGCTAAAACAGAATATGAGGATTTTAATTTTGGGCTTTCGAATGATTGATTTTCTAAAAAAACAAAGTGTTATATGTTGTAGAATCTAATGATTAGTTAAAAGATATACTTAAAAGTAAGAGTTTGTTTGTTAAAAACACTGAATTTAAAGACTTATACTTAATTCTGATACCGAAAGCTTATATTGAATACTGATGTTGAATCAGAAAGTCTGGAAAAATTGTTTGTTGATTTCATTATAAAGATAAATAAAATTTGATTAAAGTTTTTAATATGTTGATGATGTCAAAGATATAAATATAAGACAAAAATTGAAGGCTTATAACACTTTCAACTTTCAGTGTTTAGAAATAAGCAAAATAATTTGCTATGTCTAAGCACTTAATTTGGTATTAAAGACGGATTCAATTCAAACTTCAGACACGTTATCAAACACCACTTAATTAGAAACCCACTAAAATTTTTCAAAAGTAAGTCTTTAGTGATAAATTAAGTGTTTATCAAACAGGTTGTAAGTATCATTGTCGCACTAAAATTTTATAGAATATGTTTGTGGCAAAAAATAACAGTGCGCTTCACCAGTTTCTTGTGCGAAATATAACGACTTCTGAAAATATATGGTTCGGTTCAGTGTGAAGTTAATTTTTTTTCTCTCAAATGAATTGCCAAATATATGATTTGGGAAAAAAGGCTAAACTTTTGACAACCAATTAGTCTTATTTTCTATCTTGTTATGATAGACTCCGCAAATTAATATCATCACCCATTGAAAACGATCATTGTTAAATTCAAAATTTTTGAAAAGGAAAGCAGGGTTGTTATAAGGATCCCAACCTTTTTACTTATACTGCATCTATTAACAACACTGATAAAATGAAATATATGAATGCAATCAGGATGATGTGTCATCATCAGAGAAGGTTTTTTACAACATTAAAATACACATAAACACTTTAGGAATTTCCAGAGTAGTAGAGTACCCTAAAAACCATATACATGTTTGAAAATTTTAATCAGTTTTCATTCTATGTTTGAAAATTGGATTAAGAAATACTAATCAAGCCAATAAATTAGACCTTAAGCAAGCTAAGCTAGCCCTAATGACTACAATTAACAATTATTTGAAAAGAGAAAATGGTGGGACTTATTTCTAGAAGTCGATCATCATGACTCCCAAAAGGAGACTGGAAGGAGAAAAGCCAAACACAAGTTCAAAAAAAAATGAAAAAGCATACATCTTTGATATCCATGGTTATAATTGGCACAGCTGCACCACTAATTGAACTCAATTCTCAGTGGTCACCCAACCCAGTTCTTTTAATTTCTATATAATATAGTTTATCATGGAGAAAACTTTTACTCTCTCATGACTATTGAGTATCTTTTGTGGCGGTGTGGGTATCAGCTCAGCGGTAGACTTGTAGCGGATGAAATAACAGTATATAGTTTAAACACTGCTGGTGATATTTGGAGTGGAAGGGGTAAAAAAAATTAATGAAAAAAAAAATGTGTGCACACGTAAATCTTGACACCCATTCATCAGCTGCCTATTTTATTTTTATTTTCCGACGTCTGACTTTTAATTACCTTATTGATACTTGTAATAAGTTTCAAAATTTACCTTAGAAGTTCAAGATAGTTTATCAATTGTAGCTTAATTGGTTAGATATTCACTCTTTTTGTGAGAGATGGCGTGTTCAAGACTCATATTTTGTGAGTTTTATTTTGCGACAATTTTAATGCTATCACAAAATAGAATGATTCACTATTCACATCATTCATACAAAAGTATGCTCTTGTAGACTAAGAGAAATGCAACCAAATCTAGGTTAACAAATTACATGGAGCTTGCATTGTCTACATATTATGTTTTTCAGGGGTTGCGCTGGATCGGGTGCTCGACCTAGTTTTACATTTTCTCACATCGAATATCAAAACTCTGTATTTCAAATTTGATAAATCAATTAACAAATCCGACCAATTGTAAACCCTACAGGCTTTTTCTAAGTGCACCAACTTTATGCCTGGTGTTGTGTCTGGTGCAAATCAGGCACCGTAGATCTGCATCAAGATAAGAATTGTCTCTTATCTCGATGCAGATCTACGATGCCTGATAGCACCAGGCACCGTAGCATTACTCAAACCCTACATTATGTCGTCTTCTTTGAGACAAACAAATTTGAACTCTTTTAATGTATAATTGAGGGAATAAAAATGCTAGAAAATCATGTTTTTGCAACGATATTTTGCAACCAGATAAGTGATGCCACATCAACCTGACCGGTTCCCTGTAGCAGCCTCATTCTTGGGCAAAAAATGCTTGTCATTGTGAAAAAGACATAAAAACTATACCTTTGTTAGTGGTTTTTATTGTCAAAAAGAAGCCCGGATTTTAAGGGTGGCATTTCTAATTTTTTTCTTCTAGTATTAGATTTCCATGGACTGTGAGGTGTAAACAGTGATATAAACAAACTATATCTATCCATCATTCAAAGAAAACTAGTTCAAAGAATGTGCATTGGTAAGATTTTTCTTTCCATGTCACATACATTATCAGAGCCTCCATTATTACACCATATGTTTATATACTTTGTTTAATCAATCTAGCTAGACATCTAGTTGTAAAATAGAATGTGTTGTTGTTGTCATGCCAGTTCTTCTTCTTCTTCCATTCTCCTATACTTACTACTACTAGTACTCTTTCATTCATTCTTTCTTGATCTCTCAAATTCTCTGAAACGTCTTTGACCAAAACTTGTTCTACCATTTCTCTATCTTTCTTTGACATTGATCTTCATGTGTGTGTCTTATCTTGAAGCATAAATAAATCCCACTTTATTAGATTAACCACCACTAATATAATTGGTTCTAGAACATAACTAAGTAGTATACTAATTTAACCACATTTGATTCAAAGAAGTGGACTTGTCATATTTAGAGGTTGATTTACTTAGCTAGGTATCTAGCTAGGTATAGATTAAGTTTATTCAAATAATGGGATTAGGTGACTTAAAATTTGACTTAGGTTTTGTTAAATTAATCGATGGCTATTGGTTACAAGTTTTGAAATATGGCGTTCGTTTTTTGTAGACAAAAACTTGATTTTTATTTTTTAATCACAACTTTCAATATCAATTAAGATTAGTGAGAGGTCGCGAGTTTGAAAACCACTAACAGTGTGAAGTGATTCCACTACACTAACCTAGCTTTCTGTCATGGAATTAATAAATAACCCATCATATTTAATTAATTAGGAAAGATGACAAAAATGCTATATGTACAAACCCTACTCCAAGTTGCTAAAGAAAAAGAAAATTTCAATAAAAATAAAAATAAAAATATGACAAAATGCGATTTTGTTTTTGCCTGTCGGCCGATACATGAACTTCAAACTTATTTATCGTTACGACTCATCCACCACCATCGGTCATGGAATTAGAATATGTCACAATTTAAAGAAAGAAAGAAAAAAAACAGTTTAAGCCAAATAAAATAACATACGTAGAACATAGACCCCATTTTGGACCTTAATTAAACAATTACTAATTAATAAAGCAAGTTTTTCCAAAGTAGTCCAAGTTAGACTAGTTAAACTAAACTAAGCTACTAAAGCAATCTGTCTAATCTCATAAACGGCACGCCTTTCAAATCTCTAATTAATTATTACTAAGTGTCACCACAGCCTACCAACAACAAAATAAAGAAAACTACAGGAATATGTACTATTGTCTCCATTTCTTCCTCTGAAAACTCCTTTACACTTCACTATGTTTGGTCTCTAATTGATTTACAATTACTCTAAACAAAAGTATGTTGTAACACGACTAGGCAATAGTTTCATGATAAGAGTAAGAACCCTACTAGTGAGTGATTTTACACAGCGAGGAAATGGGCGAGGGGAGTGAGGTGGCGCGGTGAGAGTCGTTCATCGCGCTTGAGATGCGTGTGCAAAAAGTCAACACATGCATCTCGAGTGAGATGAACGGCTCCTACCCCGCCACCTCACTTCCCTCGCTCATTTCCTCGACACTTAGAATTTCTAGCTTTTGTTATAATAGGACCCATTTTTGGACTTCTCAACCACCCTTTTTATTCCACATTTGTTAGGGTTCACATTAGTTAGATAACTAAATAGGTTTTTGGAAGGAGGTTGGTTATTATTGTTCTTGTACTTTACGTATATGGTGCATCGACACGTGGTCAATCCCCTGTTTGGCGCCTTGACACATGGTGAGAGATTAGAGTTTGATAGTTCAAGTCGAGTAAAAGGGCAAAATCATAATGTTTACGTTTTTTTGAATCTTTTTATGCAATTAGGGAGAGATGACTCTATCTTCTCTTAATCTATAAAGAGATATGAGTAGAGTTGGTACTCACGTATTGAACACCCTCTCCAGACACAAAAATTAAACTTAGTAGATTTTTTTTTGGCTTCTAATAACTTTTGAATTCTTCTATATCGAACAATAAGCAAAAAAAAAAAAAAAAAAAAAAAATCTTGATCCTGACCTTGTATGAATTACACAACACATTTTTAGATAACTAAATAGATTTTTGGAAGGATGTTGGTTATTATTGTTCTTGTGCTTTACTTATATGGTGCATCCACACGTGGTCAATCGCCTATTTGGTGCCTTGACACATGGTGAGGGATTAGAGTTTGATGTCGATAGTTCAAGTCAAGTAAAAGGCAAAATCATAATGTTTACGTTTTTTTTGAATGTTTTTATGCAATTAGGGAGAAATGACTCTATCTTCTCTGAATCTATAAAGAGATATGAGTAGAGTTGGTACTAACGTGTTAAACACCCTCTTCAAACACAAAAATTAAACTTAGTAGATTTTTTTTTTTGCCTCTAATAACTTTTGAATTCTTCTATATCGAACAATAAGCAAAAAAAAAAAAACTCTTGATCCTGACCTTGTATGAATTACACAACACATTTTTAGATAACTAAATAGATTTTTGGAAGGATGTTGGTTATTATTGTTCTTGTGCTTTACTTATATGGTGCATCCACACGTGGTCAATCGCCTATTTGGTGCCTTGACACATGGTGAGGGATTAGAGTTTGATGTCGATAGTTCAAGTCAAGTAAAAGGCAAAATCATAATGTTTACGTTTTTGTGAATGTTTTTATGCAATTAGGGAGAAATGACTCTATCTTCTCTGAATCTATAAAGAGATATGAGTAGAGTTGGTACTAACGTGTTAAACACCCTCTTCAAACACAAAAATTAAACTTAGTAGATTTTTTTTTTGGCCTCTAATAACTTTTGAATTCTTCAATATCGAACAATAAGCAAAAAAAAAAAAAAAAAAAACTCTTGATCCTGACCTTGTATGAATTACACAACACATTTTTAGATAACTAAATAGATTTTTGGAAGGATGTTGGTTATTATTGTTCTTGTGCTTTACTTATATGGTGCATCCACACGTGGTCAATCGCCTATTTGGTGCCTTGACACATGGTGAGGGATTAGAGTTTGATGTCGATAGTTCAAGTCAAGTAAAAGGCAAAATCATAATGTTTACGTTTTTTGAATGTTTTTATGCAATTAGGGAGAAATGACTCTATCTTCTCTGAATCTATAAAGAGATATGAGTAGAGTTGGTACTAACGTGTTAAACACCCTCTTCAAACACAAAAATTAAACTTAGTAGATTTTTTTTTTTGCCTCTAATAACTTTTGAATTCTTCTATATCGAACAATAAGCAAAAAAAAAAAAACTCTTGATCCTGACCTTGTATGAATTACACAACACATTTTTAGATAACTAAATAGATTTTTGGAAGGATGTTGGTTATTATTGTTCTTGTGCTTTACTTATATGGTGCATCCACACGTGGTCAATCGCCTATTTGGTGCCTTGACACATGGTGAGGGATTAGAGTTTGATGTCGATAGTTCAAGTCAAGTAAAAGGCAAATCATAATGTTTACGTTTTTTTGAATGTTTTTATGCAATTAGGGAGAAATGACTCTATCTTCTCTGAATCTATAAAGAGATATGAGTAGAGTTGGTACTCACGTGTTAAACACCCTCTTCAAACACAAAAATTAAACTTAGTAGATTTTTTTTTTGGCCTCTAATAACTTTTGAATTCTTCTATATCGAACAATAAGCAAAAAAAAAAAAGCTCTTAATCCTGACCTTATATGAATTACACAACACATTTTTAGATAACTAAAGAGATTCTTAGATGTAGATAGTTTGTCATTGTGCTTGTGCATATATGATATCATCATTGCATGGTGTATTGACATTATGTTAATACACATGTTGAAAGTTGAAACATCAGAGAGTGATGGGGATAAGTCTATTCGTTGATGGAGATGATTAGTAAAAATCCATTTTGATTTGTTTGGGGTTCAAAGATCCTTTGAAGTCATTGACAACTGGTTGTTAATGGATATATGGTTTCAATAACTAAGGTTTATTATGGTCACTGGTTTTCTTAGTCTTAGGGTTAGGAGGGATATGTGTCGAAGTCTAAGAGGAAAACTGGAGGAAGACGAAGATTCTTGACAGTGCTGAGGATATCTTTCGGTCGCCGCCATAGTTAAGCTTTCAGGTTGGAAATTGAACATTTGTAGCTTTCATTGGTTGCAAAATTCAAGTTGTCTATTTACCATTTCTAAATTGTTCGACGTCGCCCATGTGCACCGCGTATCCTTAAAATGCATCGTTGTCACTAGAGAGTGAACAACTTTCTTATAAACCTTTATGATAACTCTTTTTTATTTGATGTGTGACTATTCAAGCCAAATTCATCCCAACAATCTTCACTCTTACACGAATCGTCACATATCCTACAATCCATCTACCGGTCTGCAACCATTTGTAGCTTTCATTGGTTGCAAAATTCAAGTGGTCTATTGACCATTTCTAAATTGTTAAGACGTCGTGCACCCCTAAAAGGCTTCATTGTTATTAAGAAGTGAAGCTAGTTCCTTATAAACCTTTGTGACAATTTTTCCTTACTTGATATGAGACTATTCAAGTCAAGTTCATTCCAACAATCTCCACTTTGACGAGAATCGTCATACATCCTATAATTCATCTACTGATTTGCAACCATTTGCAGTTTTCATAGGTTGCAAAATTCAAGTGGTCTATTGATCATTTCTAAATTGTTCTAAATTGTTAGGACATCGCGCACATGCATTTGCATGCACCCCTAAAAGGCCTCGTTGCTATTAGAGAGTGGATCACTTCCTTATAATTTTTTGTGATAACTATTCCTTACTTGATATGAGACTATTCAAACCAACTTCATCCCAACAATCTTCACCTTAACGCGAATCGTCGCACATCCTACAATCCATCCACCGGTCTGCAACCATTTGTATTTGCGTGCACCCCTAAAAAGCCTCGTTGCTATTAGGGAGTGGATCACTTCTTTATAAACCTTTGTGACAATTCTTCCTTACTTGATGTAGAACTATTAAAGCAAACTTCATCCCAACAATTTTCACCTTGACGTGAATCGTTACCACATCCTACAATCCATCAACTGGTCTGCAACATCTCGAAGTACACCTCCTCTTCAAGTCTCATGTGCAACCACAATCCTGTGGGTAGCACTCGGTGTATGGGTTTGACTATTCCCGACATTGTTGGCTTCACCTAGTCGCAATCTCCGCACTAATTTCACCTCGTTCGGACTTATAAGGATACTTTCGGACACCACCTCGGTAAGGATCTGGAGCCTAATATTGATCATTCATTTAGCGGACCGTCGCGCACCTGCGATGCTCCACCTGGAGTGTTTACCCTGCGCCTACACATCCACTTCGTTAATCGAGTCTCAGCCGAACCATCGGCTCTGATACCACTTGTTGGGGCACGTGCTTGCGTGCACCCCTTAGTTTACTATGCATGGCAACATTGGCTCACTATATATATAATAATAATATTGTCTAAAGTTAAACACCATTTATCAAGTGGGGTCTTCCATCTCGACCTAAGTTGTGTGTGGGTTTTCTAAAAAATCTCGTTACTATTAGGGAGTGAATCACCTCATTATAAGCTTTTGTGACAACTCTTCCTTACTCAATGTATAACTATTCAACCCAACACTCTTCCAATATTCTAAAGAATGTTTCAGCACTTTGTTAGATAATATAAGATCATTGACCAACATAGATGATATGTAAATGAATTAAAACAACAATATTTGTCATATGCATGCACTGAAGATATAAAATATAATGATAAATGGTGATAATGACGACATTATGATATAAGTAATTTGATCGCTAATTCTAAGGGTTTGAGGCGAGGAAACGCGCTAGGGAAGGGGTTGAATGCACGTTTCCTCCTTCCCTAGCGCGTTTCCTCGCCGCCTATAAAGTCTCGTTATGTGATTATCATGGCAGAGTTTAATTTCCACGACGAATGGGAATGAGGAAAAGGATGACCGTGCAAACTACAAGTCTACAACGAACGCGAAAAAACAAGATGTCATACCACGTACACACAATTAATAGTGCCCTTAAAAATGATTAGAAATGAGAATAGGATATGGAAATGAAAGAATTGATTGATAAGTCTAGATTCATGGCATCAATGAAGTCTAATTTTATGTTTGATTAATGTCTTGTTATTATCATAAATCACTTCTTGAAAAAGAAAAAAAAAAAAAAAAAAAACCTATAGCTTTCATTAGTAGTGGAATTTCAACTTCATTTTCAAGCATTTTTTGGTTTTTTCCTTGGGTGGGATATGCCTGCCATTGCTACGAAATCAGGTTTTGTAATCAGAATGTTGTGACGTTATCAACAGAGGAATTTTTTGACAACTTTGAAATATACATACATGTTTTGAAGATTTCATCATTCTTTCAAGATCAAGCCACGTCACCTTAATTACAAAAACCTGATTTCTTTAGCATTTTCGTTAAAACTTATAACTCAAACTTCTAGTTTTCATTTTTTACAAAGTCAAATCTGTTTTCTCAAATGATGGGTATTTTCTGGAAAATGACAATCATTATTTGTTTGCTAAGTCTGTAATTTTTTGTTAATACTTTTAAAAATTTTCAACCATATGACTGTTTGTTTACTGTGATTTTATGTCATAAATATTGTCGATTTCATTCCATAGTAATATTTTTACCTTTTACGCTACCAATTCTCTCTTCGGTCCCCTAGTATGCAAATTGGGGAATTCTAACTGGTGAGGAAATGAGGGAAGGGAGGCACCCCTTCCCTCACCCATTTCCTCACTCGTTAGACAAACCCATGCAAATTACTGCTCATTTTAGATATGTAAAATTTAGCTAAATAAACATGTTCTACTTTTACTAAGCAGTCAGTGAGAAATTAACCGAGGCGCGTCAATTTGAGTTGAAAATTATTTCCAATCCCTCATTTTGACCTAGCCTTGCTCTTTGTCATTGAGAATTTTCTAAAGGGTCCCCTCAAACTGGGTAAGACCCTATTAAGACTAAATTTTCTTGTTGTATTAGTTAAGGTTCTAAAAATTGTTAAGCGCTAGGTAGGCGACGAGTAGAAGACTAGCGTTTAGAGGCCTAGCGTTTTTTTTTTTCATTATAATTTATAAAAGTTAATTATAATAATATATAAATTACATCCAATTCAACGCTAAGATAAATATGTCAAATACACGAACATAAAAAGCTAAACATAATAACATATAAAATAATGAATAACACCAATTTTATTTTTTTCGAACTGGAAATCATTTTTTTCTTTCAAAAGTCCACCACCCAGGTGGCCGCCCAACCCACCTAGGCGTTTCCTAGCTGACTAGCGCCTAGACGCGGCCTATGCCGATTTTTAGAATAGAGATGCTAGTATATGTATGACTTCATACAGAATAATAGGATCGAGGGTTGTTTGTCCTCCGAAAAATTCGAACTAAATTGTACAGATTTCATTGACGCCAATGAACTGTTGGGCTTCACGGATCGGATTTTAGACTACAAAGAAAATTAGCCCAATCATGTTTCAGCCCGGCCCAGTCCTACCCAATCTATTGAAATCAAAGCCTTATCTACAAAATCTCCATTTTTCTCTGTTTGTCACTCCCACTCTCTCTCTCTCTCTCTATTGAGCTTCTCTAAGAATGACATTTTTGTAAATACCTCTGAGCTGCCATGGCTGTGGTTCTTCGATTCATCTCATCAGCTCCACCTTCTCAGAACTCTCAAACCATCTTGTCGAACCGTTCGACCAAGTTTATCTTATCTGGTGCCGCACCCAGGCTTACATTAACACCTTGTATCAATTCCAGCAGCAGAGTAGTCTGCTGTGTGGCACAGGATAACAACCCTTGTGAAGGTTAGATTTTATTTATGTTCCAACTTTAATTATTCACTTATCTATATTACTGTTAATTGTTGTAAAACTGTTCTTGTTAGTGTAATTATATATCTAGCAATTCTACATTTCAATCAAATTGTAAATGTTGTTGCACTGGGGCTAGTGTAGCAAGCCATTTTGAATCTAGGATAGCAAATGCAATTGATGAAAAAATGGTGACATTTCTATGTTTTCGATGTCCTATAACATTGCTTATTATTCAGTGGATAGTATATACAAAGCAAAGCTAGATAGCTCCCAAGTCGCAACCCTGGATACTGTAACAAGACATTGTTGAACCCTCATGTGGTGCTCTCTATCTACAACAAATGTTGGAACTTAGAAGTAACACCTTATGTATAAGGCCAACAGACATATCAACGAGCCATATTAACTACGTTTCTTAAGAAATGTTTGAAAAGTTATGTTAGATATATATATGTGTATGTTCAATTGGTTGATAGACATCCAAAATCTATTATAGAACTGTACATATGAACTTTCCATGTTTCTGGATGTGGTGTATATATATTTCTATTTATCGATCTAATTATAAGTTTTGCAGTTCCAAGGAGGAATGCAATGGCTTTGATGTTATCAGGTCTTATCTTCTCACAAGTGAATTCACATAATATTGCATTAGCCCAACCAACAGTTGTGTTTAGGGAGTATATAGATTCGTTCGATGGATATTCCTTCAATTATCCTAAGAACTGGATCAAAGTAAGAGGTGCTGGTGCTGATATATTCTTCAGAGACCCGTATGTTCTTGATGAAAATCTGTCTTTGGAAATTTCTTCTCCTTCATCTTCCAATTTCAAGAGTGTCAATGACTTGGGACCTCCACAAGCTGCTGCTGAGAAGGTTCTTAAGCAGTATTTGACAGAATTCATGTCAACTAGACTGGGTGTTCGAAGAGAATCTAACATCCTTTCCACTTCATCAAGAGTTGCAGATGATGGGAGACTCTACTACCAAGTAGAGGTAAATACTGCTATCGCTATTTTCTAGTTCTGTTACTTACAGAATAACTGGTTCTGCATTGTTTCCATGTATCTATGAAGAACTTTGGTGTTTATACAAACCTAACATCGTCAAAGACATTCAATGGATCCCATGATTTTTGTTTAATTGTGTTCTATATTTCTTTTGTGCAGGTAAATATCAAATCATATGCAAGTAACAATGAGTTAGCTGTGATGCCACAGGATCGAGTAGTAAGACTAGAATGGGACAGGCGTTACTTATCTGTCCTTGGGGTTGAAAATAAACAGTTATATGAATTGAGATTGCAAACACCTGAAAATGTATTTTTAGAAGAGGAAAGTGATCTACGCCGAGTAATGGACTCCTTTAGAGTATTCAAGGTGTCTGCTTGATCACTGAGTCATTCAAAAAATTTGTGATTGAGATATCCTTCTGTTTCTCATCTTGTATTTGTAGCTTCTATATCCTCAATGGGTAATCATATTTGCTTCATTTATTTTCTCTATTGCATCAATTTTTTTTTTCTTGAAACAGTTTCTTTCATCAGCATTGGTAGTATTTTGTTTGTTTGGAACTTGGAAGACCTAAAAATGCTCCGAGGGAATCATTTTTAAGGATTCTTTAAGAGAGCACATTTCAAAAACTCATAATTATGGTCTAGTGTCAAGAGTGTAAGTTCCTATGTTTTCTGTTTGCGGAGTATTGCATGTTGAAATGTTTCTTATCTAGGCCTTGCTCAGTAGCTGATGCACTACCAATATTGCATTTCAAAATGTGATTGGTCTTGTGTCTATTTTGATAAACCTGTAAACAGAAACAGAACATCGCGTACAACCTACAGAGACCAAGAGTGTGAAGCAGCATATTGAAGACGCCGTGTAAGTTTATGCTGTTTTTTTATCAGGTTGTAGGATTCTAATTCAGGGTTTTGCTGAGAAATAAAAATCAAATCAGGGAGAAATGCATTGCTCTCATACTTCTCCTCGTATGCTATTACTTTATCCGAAACAGGTATTATCACCTTAATGTTTAGACTGAAAAATGCTCAGCCAGTACTACTAGCTTGAGCACTACTAGCCTGAGTTAGACCGATGATTATAATTATGTTTTGGATATGTATGTTGTAATTAAACAACTAATCTTTAAAACTTCAGCACATAAATAAACAAAAGTTGTGCGTGGACTCTTTTTGAAAGTTGGATTCTTTATCACAAACGTTCTTGATATGTAATAACGTAAATGTAGAAAGATGTTCTTTATAAACTATGGCGATTTCTTTTTCTCCATTTTTTAAAGAATTTCATTGATGACATTTCAGAAGATACGGGAAAAAATGTCTAATGGTAGAAAGTCCATTCTCATAGATGATTTTTTTTTATCCTTCAACTCCTACCACCCTAGATGCCATCGGCTGAGTTCAACCTCATGATCTAGTGATATCATTCGCCAATGAGCCATCACACCTTTGACGATGATTTATTACTTTGGCTTATAAACAGGCCAATAATATATAAAGGGAGCGTATATCATCACCAGCATTTTATTACTCCCCTCCCATATTGAATCGCTTTTTTTTTCTCGTAAACATCACAAATTAAAGCCTAATCAACCACTAGAAACATAATTTGTCTTTATACAAAACTATTGGCTTAACTCATTACATGGGTATCAAGAAATCCAATATGTCACACCACATTTTCTTTTAGATAAACTTATATTTGACCCCTCCTTCATTTTTATTTCCTAATGAGACCCAAAATCTTCATACTTCTTTCTATATTGTTTCTTACTATTATGTCGTCTTTTCCTTCCAATTACAGTCTACTCTTTTCTTTTTATCCCATCCTCTACCAATTGCAAATGTGTTGTGGTCATCTAATTTGTAGATGTGGTGAAATGTAGCTTGAAAAAGAATGAACCACACCTCAATAGTTTGGTCTAGTGGCAGACCAGGATTTTAGTCAATGAGTATGAACTGACAAATAATTATTAGTTGATAGTAGATATCAGAGGTGAAGCAAAAAACTTTTTTCCTACTTCTACTTGAGTTAATAATTAATTAAAAAATACAACTATCAAAAGTATGGCTCTGCTTAGTACACGATAAAAAAAATGCATTATGCAAAAGTTTATGATACCTACATAAACTCAGGTGTTTGATTGACTTCAACGAAAGTTATTTATCTGACAAGTTAAATTACAGTTACTGGAATATGAATTCAGGACCCCCATCTCCTAGTTATAAATTTCTCCAAAACTTTGCGCGACAAAATTTTCTGCATTACTTTGCAATACTCTTTACCTTTCCCTCTTACTTGAATTCTATTATCAACTCCTTTTATAAACACCTCAACCACCACCACCACCTTTACAACTACCATCGTCGCCACCATCACGACCAACATACTATAACCATCACAACCAACACCGTCGCTACCATTATCGCCACCGATTCCATTGCCACCATTGCCATTCCTAGTACCACGATCACTACAATAACATAATCACCGATTCACCACAACCAATACTACCTTCACTAGTACCACCATTATTGTCACCCCTCGTGCCACCACCAGGACATAATCATCAAAATCACCACCATGCTGCCGCCTCCACCACCACCATCACTACCATAACATAATCACCACAACCAACACCCCTTTACTAGTACCACCATAACCAACATCGCAATCACCACCACGACCATCACCACATAACCATCATAGCCACCTCCACAATCACCACTACCATAGCATGCTCACCACAACTACTACCAACTTCACTAGTGCCACCATAACCATCGCTACTGCCACAAACACTACTACCATGGTACCACCATAACTACCATAGCATAACCACCACTACCACCTCCACCATTATATCCATCGAACCACCATTATCGTCCACATTCACAATCACTGCCACCACGATCATGCCACAATTACAACCACTATCATCATCACCAACACTCATAATCAGTAATTGTATCATTTGCATTGATTTTCTGTAATTAATACCAAGTGCCAGTAAAGTAATGCATTGTAAACCACATTATTTTACCGTGTACAAAGAAGAACCTATTTGCATAATATCAAACCCAGTGTAGTTCAATTTTAAGCCAAATTAAGGTTACAACATTGATAACTTTAGCCAATGGCATGACAGCTCAACGGTTAGAGCTTGTCGGATGGTACCACTAGGTCATGTGTTCAAACCTAGCTTGCGGCATCTTTATGAATTCTGAAATCCTATAAAAACCCTACTTGCCTTTCAAAAAAAAAAACATCGATAACTTTAGCGAATGTGAAAACAAGTGTAATAACCATAAATAGATAACCAAAAATCACAAAGTAATTAAAATAAGTATCTAATCCGAAGCTTAAAAAAATCTTAAATTTGCGAACACAATAAGATCCTACTACATTTTTACATAAATATATGGTTTTTTATTAACCTCAAATTTGTACGAGTTGACAAATATTATATATTTTCATTGAATTTTATAATTATTATTAAAAAATTTAATTTCTGATAATATATATATATAGTTATCAGTAATAAACAAATAATTACTTTTTTTATAATATTTTCAATTACATATAAAATTGCATCAAAAAAAAAAAATAATTAGGTGCATTTCACATAAAGAAATCATTGCTTCAAGAGTAATTTGCCGCTTTCAATAGACCATAAAATCAGATCCCAAACTCAAAACCTAACCTTCTGTAGCACACGATCTCCATAAACAAAGACGACTCCACTCCACTCCACTCACCTCTCCAAAACACACTCCTCTGTTTCGAACTCTTTGTTAGGTGGAAATCCTCTCCTCTGTTTCGTGGCGATAGAACAAACTTTTCCCTCTTCGTTCGAGTTGAACGAACGTATCTTGATTTCGCAGTTTCTTGAGAGAGAGATTTCTTGACTTGTATTCACATAAATTGGTGGAAGCAATGTTCTTCAGTGGAGATCCATCTACGTGGAAGAGAGTCGATTTGGGAGGAAGGAGTTCGAAAGAGAGAGACAGACAGAAGCTTCTTGAGCAAGCTAGGCTTGAACGGAAACAGAGGTTAGGGTTACGCCAGCAGAATTTAGCTGCAATCAAGATTCAGGTTCGAGTTTTTTTTTTTATAATTGCTAATTTGGGTTTTATTATGAAAATTTAAGCTGTATTTGAGGTCTCAGTGGTTATATATTGTTATCAAAACAAGTTCGTTAAGTAGATGCAATTTACAGTTAATTGCATTGCTTATGAGTAGTGGAGAGTTCGTCCAAGAAATACCTTGATGATTCTTGGGGCTAAATTTCAATACAATACGTAAACAAGTACATATAAGTAGAGCATAAAATGAGTGAGTTTAGGATTTTGTGCCAGGTAGTAACATAGATTACAATCCCCGGAAAAACATCTCGGAACAAGGTTCTAGCACCATGCCAAATGTGTCCAATACACTAACCAATGAAGGAGGCACCAATTTTTTTGAAAAAGAAAAAAAAAAGGAAAAGAAGTCATATAGTTAATAAGAGCCCCACTCAAATGATGGGGATTAACACTATTAATTTGGCAGCGACTACACCACACTTTCATTTCCTCTTTCTCACACCACATATATAAACAAAAAACCAACATTTTCCCACCTCTCCATTCAAATCGAAACTCGATTCCTCCCTCCCCCATTCGAATATCTTCCCTCTCACATTCAAATCTCTCTACACACTCAAATCCCCTCCTTGTCCGTCGAAAATCTCTCAAAATCCCCTCAAAATCGAAACCCTCAGACTCTCCAAAACGCAACAACTCAAAACGCCATCTCTCAAAGTGCAAAACACATCTCTTGCGACTCCAATTCGAGCCATCAATTTTATCTTTGGGTTTGGGATTTTTGTTTGAATTGTAAGTGAGCCATCCATAACCAGGGTGAAGACATCTCTTTATACTGATCTTAAGCATGATAATCTAAAAATAATGAATTAACCAACATAACATTCTTACGTGAAGAAAAGTGACTAGGAACAACATTTGAAGAATAAATTTACTAACATAGCATTCATAAATGAATTTTTTTTTCCTGTTCACAACTTGCAATGCGGGGATATTCAGATACCTCGCATTGTACACTGCGAACAGGAAAAAAAAATTTATGTTCGCAGTGCGAACATAAATTTTTTCTAACAGATTTGCGCGTCTAAAATGATCATAATTTGCTAATTTCAAAACATTTTCAAGTGATTCAAGTTGTGTTTGTTAGATAACTCATAGTACTACAACTTTCGTGTTTTGATGAGCTTGAGAATTAGTCTCAATTGAGGGTTTAAATTGGTTGAAAGTTACCCAGATTTTTTTTTTTCGTTTTGAGTTTGGATTTCTCTGTTATGCATATTTATTGGTTGTGTGAGAAATTTAAAAAAAAAAAAATCTCACTGGTGGTGTGGTGTAGTCGCTGCCTATTAATTTTTCCGAGGTATAAGCTTCATTTTCTTAGTCATCATTTTTTACTGAGATAAAAATTTGTTACTCAGTATAATCTTGTCATAAACTGATAATCATCATAAAGAACTAGAATTTGGAAATATGTGTGTACATAAGAGCAGAATTGTTATTATTTTTTTTTAAATAAATTATCCTTTTTATGTAAATTTTAGACATTTTTGGTTTTGGGATTGTTTAATTTTGTGGAAGGCATTTAGACGACCCAAATTCTGGTTATCTAAGCTGGTGTATCCGTTTGAGAATATACGTAAGAACACGGGATATATATATTTTTAATGAATTATCCTCGTTATATAGGTTTCTGGACATTTTTGGTTTAGGATTGTTTGTTTTTTGTCTTAAGACATTTAGAAGACCTATAATGTGTGAGGACCCAAGGATCTTAGTCATACTTTGAACGCACCATTAAGATTTTTTATTTTAACACATTAAGAGGTGAGATTTTAAGGCGGGAAAAGTAGGTAGAGCTAAAACAATGTCTCTATTTAAACACTGTGTTCAAGACTTCAAGCAAATGTTAGGTCTATCTAGACAAGGTCCAAAGGTCAATTTCAGTTGAACCTTTGGTGGATGCGCTAATCCATATTCATGTTTAGTGAGGTTACTTGTGCACTCATTGAAAGTGTTTCACCGATGCACCAAATGATACTGGTCCGTAAAGTATGAAACTTGCTAATTACTATTGCAGAAATGCTTCAGAGGGAGAAAGGTTGTGGAAGCTGAACGTTCGAAAATGAGAGAACAATTTCGTCTGAGTTTTGGTGACCGGTGCCAAAAGGTAGACAGGTAGGGTTACATTCCAAACCTTTTTTGTCCTGTGATCATTTAGTTCTTGAGGTATGTTAGATTTTGCTCAGTAGTCTGTCTAGATATATGCATTGCCTTAGCAGCTACACGTGTGGTATTACATGTGAATATGTGATCAAGCATGGAAAATTTGAAAAATTGCATACTAATAGTTATGCATTTTAGTGGTTCCTGAACGACATGTAGCAGTTCTCTATCATGGAAAAGTGGAATGTAAAGATTTATCTCATCCCAACCCTTTTCCAACACAATAAGCTCTAATTAGTTTGGTATGTGTAGAAAGTTGCAGAAAGGTAGTATACATATTCAGTGTCAAAATAATCTCTAAACTTTTACTCTTTCCTCCATCTCCCCTTCCCTTTCTTACGTCATCACTGTATTCATTTAATTTTTGCAATACAATTGCTTATCATTGATTTTTTCCTCCACTGGGTGGCTGGCGTTGTAGGGGTTGCTTCAATCCCGATTCAGAATTCCTCAGCCAATTAATTTTTTTCTTTGACGCAAGAAATGATGGTGATGTGTTGGTCCTCGTGGAGACATGCAGATTGATTCACCAAGTTGTTCGAGTTAGTGGTGAGTTTTGTTTATGTATTCTTTTTGCTCTTTAATCTTATGGGGCTTAAATGGTGCATAGATGTGTTCTGGTTCATTTTGGTGGCTAGAGTTGTTTCTTAGCCATTCATGATTCAACTCTAGTTGAAACTGTAACTGCATGATTCTATGATAGTATAGAAATGCCAGATGTGGGTCAATCCACTGCCACGGGGATTAGGACAAATTCAGAATTTCAGATTCTAGAGTCTACCTAAACACATGCATTGCCCATGAGTAGTAGAAATATGTTCTAGTTCTGCATTTTAATTCTTGTATACTATCTCATCCCATACTGTTGGTATTTGGTTTATGAAGCCTGTCCTTTGACTTAGCGCAGTGATGTCTCAGAAGTCTCGGTGGTAATTTTGTTGCTGAAATTTAGGTGCAGTAGTTTTTGCCATATGCCGCCATAATTTTCCATCCTCTAGAAGGATGAATGTGATTGACTCTGCCATCTGATTGGCGATGACGAGCGAAACTTCCACAGTTGCTTAACTTCCACAAATCTAGTTTTATTCACGCTTCAAAGGTTTAGCATATTTTCAGTCACAGTTACACTGGCAGATGGGCATTTTTTAAAAGAATCTAAGACTTGAATATGTGTGTGAGTGTGTGTGTGCTAGATTCCAATTTCTCTTCAATGTATGATATGCACGGAATTTGTTTGTAGTAAGCCTTTGGCGCTCTCCATCTGTTTTGTTTTGTATATTTCATCTTGTATTTGTAATAAATGTTTCAAGTTCCCTGTCTTTAGGACCTTCTGTTGGTTGACAACTTTTTTTTTTTGCATGACAGGGGGTGTCACGAGCCTCTTCAGGAGTACTGATTACTCCTCAAAGCACGCCATTGTGGAAAACAGAGTGAAGCAACTTGCATACGCATGCCTGGAGGCTGTTCGTCAGAATAGGTATTGCATCCTCCTTGTGGATGATCTGCTACATTTTGGACCTTGTTTTATTCTTCATATTCACGATAGTTGATGTAATTTGAATAAATTTTTAAATGGAAGGTGATTGCCAGTATGTTGGACAGCAATAATTATTATGCACTGATGATTTATTTTACAAGACTTTTAAATAGGCCTTTATATATGGGTGGGTCTCATTTGCTTCTCATTTATTTTTTTGATTTGTTGTAAGAGTCTGAGAGATGTTTAATAGATTGTTGGAGAAGGTTTGTAAGCAAGAGTCGTAAAAAGTAGAAACTCAGTCATATTCTCCCCCCGCCCCCTCTGCAAACACAATGGAACCCCTATTGATTTTATACGAGTATATGTCTAAAACATGGAACTGCCAAGTTGTGTGCATAAAGTTTTTGATAAGCAACTCCACTCTCCATTCCATACATCAACATGTTCTCGTCTCCTCCTTTCATTCTCGAAACAGTAAAGAATACTTCGGTCTTCATATGTTCTTGGTTGATAAATTCATACTCTGTATACATCTTTTTTGTCCAAGTTCATTGGAGTTTGCCTAGCCTTGGGCTGATTTATGTGCAAAACTTACATGTTTCTATTATGATAGACCCATTCAATCTTCAATTTATTAGTACTTACTACAGGCCTTTGTGTAGGAATCGGCTGAAGGATCAAATTTTGATGTCGTCTGAGTTACCTACTTTGCCAATAATTGTCTTGCTCGAGGCAATGGTAATCTTGACAGATCCTGAACTTCCATGGGCATGCAAAACAGTTGGCTGTCTCTCACAACAACATGCACTACTGCTGTTGAGAGACATTGTTCACACAGGGATGGTAGGTGCTCTTGTTTGTAATATTTTGGAACAAAGTTTATTCATTTCCTCGAATGATTGGGAGAATGTGAACTCTCGATTTCCTGGACAATAGCAAATTGGGATTTTGGTCTCTGCAGTTTGTTTGTAGTTTTGCATGATCTAGGCCAGTTAAATTAAGTAATTTCTTACACAATATTATTTTGTGCAGCAAAACGCGAAGATCGGAGGTACCAGTGAGAGGGTATCTTCTTTGGAGAGTTTTCTTGTTCGTATGATATCTCACTTTGGTCAAAATCAATGTATATGCTCCAATAGTAACCCCTGTTGAAGTTTCTCTTCTCAAATTCTTACCCTCCCTCTCCTGTGGCGGCATTTCCGATACTTGAAAGAGGTGATTTTCTTTAAAGAATGAACTATTCTTCAGCACTTGTAATAGAGTTGCATTGGTATATCTATTTTGCTATTATTTGTTAGTTACGTGTCATTTTAAAGATCCAATCTGTCTTAATAATAAAATTAGTTCTATTAAGGCCTCCATAAAGTGTAAGAGATTCATGCTTTCCACTTTACCGAGTCTGTGAATGCAACATTAACACGAAACCAACAGGTTTAGGTTGAGGTTTCATAGGCTGTGCTGTCAAAGACTAGTGTAGGTTACTCCTAGGCATAATACGCAGTTTGGTCACCTTGCCTTACAAATTGATGCGATCCTGGTCGTACTCGTGCTATCGCCACCCAACGTCTCAACCGCATCGCCTCCTCTTGTGGTTGTGCCGTGGTGTTCCTGTCTCACAAGTTAAATCTCCTTTTCTTCCGTTCTTCTTCTCCTCTCATTCTCTTTTTATTTCCTTCTCCTATGCTTTCTCTTTGTTTCGGAAGCACCCTACATTAAAAAAAAATTCCATTTGAGTACTGAAGAAGGCGATATGGGTAAGGAGGATGAAGACAGATGAGAGTTAAGTGAATGACTTGTTTGGAGATGATGAAAATGTTGTGGTTGGGTATTTGGGTTTGTGGGACATTAAGATGGAAGTTTGAATAAATATTTTAAAATCACTTTATAGTGTATAATAGTCTACATATTTTGTTGGACCTCAACCTTTAGGCTAGCGTAGGCAGTCAGGAGGCATGATGCTAGGATGGAGCACCTCGCATGCCCATGCCTCAAACTGCCGAGCTCATGGGTTTTTGTTTCAACCTGCTTGAACCTTTTGTGATATTTTTATTTTTATTTTGTTGACCTATGTAGTTAAAACAGACATCGAACCCTTTGCTGTTCAGGACCGATTTACGATTAGTCGAGATTAATCGGTTATTTTTTCAAAGCATACATTTATACCCTCACTAATATAAATTATAATAAATAACATCCCAACAGGGAACCAACGGGAAGGGGAAGAAGATAGAAAACAAAGAAAATTGATTGAGGGGAAGAAGAAATTTGAGGGGAAGAAGAATAATGAAAATAGAATATAAGGAATAATAACAAGATAGAATACAAAGAATAATAAGAAGATAGAATACAAAGAAATTTGATTGAGGGGAAGAAGAATAATGAAGAAATTTGATTGAGACAACAAAATACGTACTAGTGATTTCTTCCCCAACAACAACAACCACCCCAACAGGGAACCAACGGGACGACAACCACCACCCAACAAACCGACGACAACAACAACTACCCCCACAGGACGACAACAACAAGCTCAATCCCAACCCCAATAGGACGACGACGACAACAATCCCAACAGGTCAGTCCTCCCTTCTCTTCTTTTGAATTTCTCCCGCTTCTCTTCTGTTCTTGGCAAGCACAACACAGACGGCAGGCAGCGATCGATTGTTGTTGCAATCTCTTCTTCTTCTCTGTCTTTTTTCCCTTCTTCATCAATTGTTGTTGCGATCTCTTATTCTTCAGTGTCTGTTTCTCCTTTCTTCTTTTTCAATTGCTGTTGTGATCCCTTCTTCCTCTGCATTCTCCCTTCTAATGTTCTTCAATCGTCAGCTCATCTCTCTGGTCTGACGTGTAGGCCCTGACGTGTAGGATGGGCCTGATTTTTCACTGACACGTCGAGTTAACGTCGATTCATCCGATCCCGCTAAACACCCTAATCGTATCAGGTAACCCCCGCTACCCAATTAATCGGCGATTTAATAACACAGGTCGAGACATTTGACTATACGTGGCACATGCAATGTTTGAAGATGACTCGGTCACTTAACCCCTGGGATTCTTTTTGCTTAAGTTGTTTTGTTCTACGTCACATCTATTTTTTTTTTTTCCATTACAGATATGTTATAGTGGTACCCTGTGATTCTGTTTTGTGGCTCCGATATCTCTGTCATCTAATTAATTCGTTGTATCTACTTTTAGAACTATAGCATGCTCTCCTCATTGGAAACTGATGTTTTGCACATCAGGTCTTTGCAACAAAAGGGTTGATTGAGCATTATCTTCATCGGATGGCATTCTGCCTACGTGATAATGCAAATGTTCTTCCTGATGATATATCATTGGAATTTCCAGGGTATGCCTGCCTTCTTGGGAATATATTAGAAGTTGCTGGGACTGCACTATCTCGATCAAATTGCTCACTGGATATGGTATGTACATTTTTTCTTTTGGTAAATTATGATAACTTAATAGAAGCCTCTTACTTGGTCAAGGTCAATATATCTACGGCCTGGAAATCACTTGTTAGTTTCCAACAAAGCACAAGTTTTATTTTGGTTTTTAAGTTTGCAAAGGTTGATTCTTACCAAATGATGCTCTTGCTTTTCCAAGAGTGGTGCTTGTTGATGACATATTAACTGCTGAAGACCTTATTTTTTATCCTATGAATTCAATTGGTTCTTCCATGGAATTATCACTTTAGTTCATGCCAAACAAAAAAGAAATGATTGAATTATTTGTCTACTGGGCGTTTCACTTATCAGTTTCAAATTTGTAACTGAATATTTGTTCACCACGAAGTTAAAATTTTTTATTTTCCCCCCTTGTTTACTTTGGTACCATCAGCTGGGGTAGTAACATCATGGTATTGTTCTGACCATTGGAAAACCATGGCCTGTCAGGCCTTACGAAACATTGCTTCATTAAGGTCCTTGAATTCTAAGTTCTAATAATACTGTTTACATTGAACAGAAATGACATACTTTCTTTGGTTTTAACAAACAGGAAGAAATTCTTGAAAATTCCGCTTTATTTCTCAGATTGTTATAACTTGAGAAGCACTTCTTTCCATGCTAAGTAGATTCTAGTTATGCCATAAGTTCAATTAGCTGTGATTTTATTCACCCTTTTTCTCAGTGGTTAAAGGGAGGGATAATATGTTGGAATGTATCAATATTTTATGCCTATCACCTTTGTCGGCACTATTTTCTTTCTCTTATATGAACAGCAGTGTTCTGTATGGTTAGTTCCTATACTTCTGCATCAGTCACTACTGTAAATTTGCGTTAACAAAATTCTGAGACTTTCCATTGCCGAGTAATTCCACTTTCCCTTGTTAAAATTTTCACTGTTTAGCTGAAGATATCTAACATTGCCCGCATTCTATTTTGATCAGGCCATAGACTTTGCAGCTGTTTCAGCATATGTGCTTGAAGCGTTGCCAACCATTAAATCACTGACTAGAGGAAGTAAAGAAAGTATGATTTTCAATGATGTAGTTGAACATATCTATAATTCCAATAAAAAAAAGTAGTATTTTTTGTTTTGTGTGTGGGTGTGTGTGTGTTTTTAAAATTTATTAGTCTGGTGGATGAGTAGAATTAAATGTTCATTTCTCAACCTTGCTTTTTTAACCACTAGGTTCAACAATGAGTGACGACGAAATGGATATTGACAAGGAACACGTAGAAGTTATGACCATGAACAAGGAACTTGAAAAACAGATATCCAATGCAATAGATCCGCGCCTTCTTCAGCAACTGGTATAACAGAATGAGCATTGCATCATCTAGATTTATATTTTATGTTCTTTTAGAACGGTTGCAGTATATCCTTGTGTTTTGTGTTGAAGCTGTTTATCTTGGACAGGTCACTGTTCTCATCCGAGGTACATCACAGACTATTGGTTTGCACGGAGTTGGACCACATGATAAAGAGGTGGCAGCTGTTGGTGCAGTGTGTGCCTTCCTTCACATGAGGTTCAGTACTTTGCCAGTTGAACGCATTATGACTGGACTAGCTTATAGAACTGAGCTTGTTCCTATGCTTTGGAACTTTATCAAGCAGTGTCATGAAAATCAAAGATGGCCATCTTTGTCTGAGCTAACAGCAAATTTTTCTGGAGACGCTCTGGGTTGGCTCTTACCTCTAGCTGTTTTTTGTCCTGTATACAAGTAAGTTTACTTGCTTGGATACCGTAACCTTTTTGTACATATTTCTTAAAATGGTCTCTCTTTGACTCTTTAGTCTTTATAAGAGGAGTGCTGAAGTTGCTATATGTTTTAATGGTTCATCAGGCACATACTCATGATAATCGACAACGAGGAATTTTATGAGCAGGAAAACCACTCTCACCGACAGATATAACTTAATTATCATTTTGAAGCAGGTAAGGTTCCAATAGAATCAGGGAAGTTATTTCTTGTATTTGAGTGGTTTAAGCTCTTAATTTAACACTCACAAACTCAAAGATATAGTGACCTAAAAATGTTTCTATGTAGAGATGGAGACCTAAATATATATGTATCTTTTCTTGTTCCAAGTTATTTATAATTTGTTATTCCTTCCTGCAGGCTTTGTGGCAGCTCCTTTGGGTGATTCCTGCAAAGTCTTCAAACTCGATGAAAACTACAGCTAACCTCGCTGGTCAGAAGAGGCTCTCTATAGATTTCATTCAACACAGAGTTGGCACTGCAGCCTTTGAGCTCCTCACACAGGTAAATTTGGAACATGTGGATGTTCTTAGTGCAGGGGGGGGGGGGGGGGGTACATCCATATACATATTGTAGAACTCTATGCTTAATTATCCCGTGGCAAATGTTATTATCTCAGCTGCAAGATTGGAATAACAGACACCAGTTCACTACGCCCAGTAACTTCCATGCTCAAGAAGCAGTTGACGAATCTTTCCTCACACAGGTTGATTTTGTTACACCTTGTCTTCTAGTCTGTGGGAACCTCATTCATGAATACTGATTGCTTTCTTTTTCCAGGTTGTAATTGAAAATACCAGAGCACGTGACATACTAAGACGGGCTCCTTTTTTTGTTCCATTTACAAGCAGGGTGAAAATATTCACTATGAGTAACATTCAAATTTTGATTTCTCAAATATAAATGGTTGCCAAAAATTACTTTATCAGAGGCTATGTTTTGTTTTAAAAGGAAAGAAGAATTCCACCGAAAGCATTGGAAAACAGGGGAGTGGGAGTGTGATTTTTTATTTTATTTTATCATATATGTAATTCTTTTTTTTTGGTGTGTGCGTGTGTCGTGGGCGTTGACATTATTAATCAGTCACTGTAACAATACCTTACCTTTAAAGCTGTTGTTTCTTAGGAACTGAATTGAGAATCATTTTGTCTTTTCATTAGAATAATTTGATGCAACACATTTCTAGGCAGTATGTATTTCTCTTATCATCTTCTTTCATCCTATGATCTTTTCATGAATTTTATGAAACAGTTACAGTTGAAGGATGCAAGGCATAGACATGGATTTCATGTTGCGATTGCTAAAAATCGTTTCAGAATCAGACGAGATCGAATATTTGAAGATGCTTTTTGTCAGTTGAGTGCTTTATCCGAAGAGAATCTCCGCGGAGTGGTATGGCCTTGATGATTTCATCTGCTACCGCTCAGGAATGCTGTCATATTAGTTTGTGGTGGCTAATTTATTGTTCGCTTATTTTGATGATATGTAATTTATCAATTCTGTTTTTTGTTGAGTTCTTTAGATTCGAGTGTCATTTGTCAATGAATTTGGAGTAGAGGAGGCAGGAATTGATGGAGGTGGAATTTTCAAAGATTTCATGGAGAATGTGACGCGCGCTGACTTTGATATGCAGTATGGCCTATTCAAGGTTATTTTAGTTTATGGAGGGGTTTTCACCCCTCCCTTTTTCTTTATCTCTTCTAATTTTTATGCATTGTGGAAGTATGTTAATACCCTTCGTATATAACCTCTTTGGCCAAAAATCAACTTGGTGGGTTGATCCTAAGTTCAGTATATATAAATAAAAAAGTGGTACTCTTTGTTTATCTACGTGGTTGCAAAACTAAGGCAAGCTTCATCTTAAAGCAGGGGTAATGAGGATAACCATTACAATCGAATTCTAGAGATGATTAAAAAATCCATCTCTTTGTGGTACTTAGAATCTTCAAACAACATAGAAAATAAATAAATAAATTGGGATGTTTGTTTTATATGTGGAATATGACCTTACATGTTGGTATTGTCAGCCGCTTGCTGCCCTTGAGTATGTAATGAATACGAAATTTATTCGAGAGTTTGGTCTGTTAAACTACTTCAATGATGTTATTGTCAATGGCTTTAAGAACATACATATATTTTAAGGTTATATTGAACTTAATATTCTTAATCATGCATGTTGAGGTTATTTACTTTGCACTATTTTGTCTTCTCATCTTGTGTTATATTCACATCTAGTATCCTGTTTGCAGGAAACTGCTGATCATCTGCTATATCCTAATCCTGGTTCAGGATTGGTGCATGAACAACATCTCCAATTCTTTCATTTTCTAGGAGTTGTTCTTGGAAAGGTAGGTTGCCTCCTTTAAATGATTTTTTTTCTTTTCTTTTTTCACTGGGATTTCATCAAGTGAAATTGCATTTTGTTTGTGTTTTTTCATATGTTGCCTCTCTGATTGTAGGCTATGTTTGAAGGGATTCTTGTTGATATACCCTTTGCAACTTTCTTCTGGAGTAAGTTAAAACAAAAGTATCCATGTTGTTACTTTGATTTTTAGTATTTTCCATTTTATCAAGTTGCAGTTAAGACATTGCTTACATTTCAAAAGGTTGTCAATTTATTATATGATCCTTCAAGAAACCTTCATGATTCCCAAGTGGCATCTCCTTCCAATTATTGAGACATTTAACTTTGATATAAATTGACCGTTAATTTGTCCCCATGTCTGCTAATGATATCTGGATAAGAGGTATCAGTGTCATCGTATATTAGTCAAAGCATGTAGTTGTCTTTAACCCATTGGTCTAGTTTCTGGTGTGTCTTAAGACTTATTGTCTCGCTGTCGGAAGGATCTTTTGATGGTGCTTAGAGATAAACTTGTGGTAGAGCTCTAATTGATTTTTAGTTAATAGTTCCCTTTTAGTACTCTTTGTTTGGCCATGTATTTCTTATACCCTTAACATGCGAGATTAATTTTCATTTTTCTATCTGATAATTTTGTGCTCATCTTCTATCTAAAAATTCTGTATTAATCACACTGTTATCCAGGTACAACTATCTGAATGACCTGCCTTCTCTGGACCCAGAATTGTATCGTCATTTAATATTTTTGAAGGTGAATTTCTCTCTTCCTTGTACCTAGCAGATAAGGATAGCAAAATTATGATGTGAATAGCCATATGTAATCAATTATGTCCAAAACATTTTTTGTCACCCTGATTATTGATCAATGATCACTACTCTTATGATTAAGAAGCTTGAATGTGTGCCATCATGTAAAGGGTAATGCTTACTAGATGAGGGAATAATAGAAAATGTAGATCTAGTATACCTTTGTACTTTGTCCAACAAGTAATATCTTTATTCCTTTAGAAATTCATCCAAATCACCAATGCTCTTGTTCTTTGAAACCTAAGTTCCAAGTGCAACATGTTGTTTTGAAAATTTCTCTTTCATTTGATTGTGGTATTTTGTTCCATTAACCATTTTCCCTTCGTGTTTTTCATGTTCATCTACCCAGTTGTTAGAACTTAACAAATCATTCTGTTTGCCATAAACAGCTTTTAAGTTTCAAATTGTGATTTTTTATCTGCAGCACTATGAAGGCGATATATTGGACTTGGAGCTGTACTTTGTAATAATAAACAATGAATATGGAGAGCAAACGGAAGAGGAATTGCTTCCTGGAGGTAAAGATATTCGTGTTACAAATGAGAATGTTATTACCTATATACATCTCATCGCCAACCACAGGTTGAACTTTCAGGTAGTCCTCTGCACTGTGCCAACACTACGGATCTGTTTATGGGAATCCATCTTCCTTCTAAATGTAACAAAGTCTAATACACTACTTTTTGGCAGATACGCCATCAAAGTTCATACTTCCTGAGGGGTTTTCAACAGCTTATCGATAAGGATTGGATATCGATGTTCAATGAACATGAACTTCAGGTATTTCATTGCTAGACCTCTTTAACTGCAAGCCTCATGCTAGACATCTTATTCAGTTACCGAGTTGACCATCTTTGACTTGTACGAAAATTATATATTTATATGTACAGCTTATTGTACTTCTAAAATATTATAACGTGCTACGTGTTTCCTTACAAGTTCTACTCAGAGGATGGAGATACATTTTAAAAAGAAAAAAAGTATAAAAAATAAGGAACTAAAGTACAATTAAGTCCTGATACTATGACGAGTATAGAAAATATCATTATTTTGATGAGAATGCAAGGGTTTTGCTCCTAAAAGGGTCAAAGGGAGTGGTGGGTGGCATATTTGTGTTTTTAGTACTCCTTTTGGTTAGATTTGTGTTTGTTTCCACTATATGCAAAGGAAACTGTGTACACTCCTTGTGCATGCGCGCATTTGTCAAGTTTTTAAGGCCTGCAATTGTTTTTCTAGACAGATCTGCAACTTAGCCAAGTCTGAGGAAGAGGCACATTAAAAAGACGCAACTTTTATGAAATTTTCATGGATAACTTGATTTATGTATAACGTGGATTTTACCATACTCCACCCTTTCTTGGTTGTTACCTATTTTGGATTTACCGTGGTTACTCGAATCTTTACAAAAATTCCTTCTGTTTTCATACTTCATTGTTATGCAAAGCTCAGTTTGAGGGTTCATTTGACATTTTATGCTCTGCTAGCTTCTAATATCTGGTTCGATAGAGGGTTTGGATGTTGATGACCTCCGCTCGCATACACATTATAATGGTGATTATAATCAGGTGAGTTATTCTTTCACAATCTCATGATCGATAAATATTGGCTAGAATTTTTCGTAGAATATAAGATAACATAAAGAAGTATGTAACATTGATTATATACTTCTGTTTTTGAGCTAATTTGGTATTTCAATGGCTTCTACTGACTGGCTAAGTAATTTAGTTATTCCAGTCATTATGCATGAATCCGTGGTTACATGTTGGGTACTGGGTAGTGTAGAATTGTAGATGAAGGTGGTGGTAATGGTGAATTTGGAAATAATAAGTGATGATTGTGATTTGGAGAGAATTAGTGACATCTTTTAATAGGTATTGTTGTTGTTTGATAAGATCTGAACTTACACATATATTGAGGAACAACTTGGATTAAGCACAAGTTTTGCTGATAAGCGTCTTCAAGCTTCTTATGAAAAGGCTTCTTATCAATTAAATGAGATGACTAAAATAGTGACTTTATCCCAAGGTAAAAATAAAAGAATAAAAATGGGCTTGTTGATAAATGATAATTCACCTGACCATTTTATTCTAAGAATAGAAATTTCAAGGAGGGAGTGGCAGAATAACATAAATGAAAGGTAATGCATGTATTTAGCTGACAGCTTGAATTCATAGTTTCATACAAATAATATTAGGGGTTTTGACCTTTCTATTTGAGTAAAATCTAAGATGATATTTCCTCTCTTGTTTAATGTTTGATGTTGAACAAAATCTGAGGGATAGTCATTCCACTTGAAATGCTTCTTTATGCTTTGAAGGCTATAACAGATTTCATGGTTACTATAAAACGCTTAACCATTTTCCGTTCAATTTTTTCCCTTTCGGCAGGGACATTATGTCGTTGAGATGTTTTGGGAAGTTCTGAAGAACTTTTCTTTAGAGAATCAAAAGAAGTTTTTGAAGCGAGTGATATATTCCTTTCCTTGTCCATTGTTCGAATATATACATGCTACATTTTCTGCAGCTCCCCTTTTCTCTTGTGGGTGTACCACATATTGTTTTAGAAACTGCTACACAAGCACTTTAAGACAACAGCAAAAAACGTGAGAAATTTGGAAAACCCATTATTTGGCGTGCTCTGCCCTCTTTCCAGCTATTTTGTTAAAGGATGAGCGAAATGGAAATCTGTTCTCATGAGCATATGTACAGGTGCCCTTTTGTTCACTGTAACACATGCCTTGTTTGGCCTAATATGCACTGTATTTCTAGAGTGCTTATTTTCCCACCCGCTACATTCAATTGAAAGGTTTCAAGTTTCCCTTAAAATATTTGTACCATGTGATATTTCGTGTTATAATGTCGTTGTTATGAATTAACGCCATACAGTAGTTAACACACATCTTTTCCCTTGCCCTTTTACTGATTATCTATTTTTTGCAGGTTTGTTACTGGATGCTCAAGGGGCCCTTTGCTCGGGTTCAAATATCTGGAGCCCCAGTTTAGCATACAGAGGTTGTTTATCGATGAGAAATTACTGTTTTACCCATTAAACTATGCTGTGTTAATGGAATTACTCAGCTTTCTTTTTAGTCATTGTTATTATTACTTGGTGATTAATTAAGATATGATCAAACGCAGAGCTGGAGGTGATGCAACTGAAGAAGCCCTTGACCGATTGCCAACGTCAGCTACTTGCATGAATCTTCTAAAGCTTCCACCCTACGGAAGGTTCGTAAAAAAATGTTCATTTCATGATATCGTATTTATTGCTCATTATACATGGCCGTGATTTGTTAGACAATAGACAGTAATAACATCTGTCATATATGTCACACAGTACACAACCGAACACTAGTACTCTAGTCTGTCTCATTGTTAATAGAGTTTAGTTGTATGGTAAGTTGGTATCTAATTGCCTTCAAGAGCTTTTGCCCTCTTAAGGAAAGTTGACATCTGGACTAGGGCTTTTCCAAGTTAACCATCAAACTGTTTTCGCATCATATGCATGCCCTTCTGTCTGTTTTCGTAGCATCATTCAGTGTAATTCTTAAGCATTATATGTAATTTTTTTCAATGCTTAATTATATTAGTCGAATGACATTTTTTCCTTGTGCAGCAAAGAACATATGGAAAGTAAATTGTTATATGCGATCAACGCGGATGCAGGTTTTGATCTCAGTTGATTCCACCAAAATGTTTTTTCTCACTGCTTTTGAGATACCATCTTGATTGACAAGTTGGACATCCAAGTCTCAAATTCATATGCCCTGAAGTGCGTACAACAGAGTATATTACACAGGGTCAATTAAAGTCTCCTCAAACTGGGGAAGAGGTGAAGAAAGCATAAACCAATGAGCTATGTACAGTAACCTTATGTACATACCCTAGATGCTGTCGGAGTAAAAGATCGTCAACAGAGGCGTTCTAGTGCGTTGTAGATTCTTATCCAAGACTTGTATCATTTGATGATGCCATGTGAATCGCTAGAAACATGTTAAGTGTATGGCTAACCCAATAACGAAAGTTTCGTAAGGGGACTGGAGCAGGCTACCATGAGACAAAAGATCTTCTTTCTAAAGAGATTCGATTCGGCAGTAGAATGTGAATAGGGATATCAAGAATGGATGGGTGTGATTACTTAGAGGTGGTTCCAATGTTCGGCAGTAGAATGTGAATAGGGGATGTGGGATATTTATGTTGTTCCTCTTGCCTGCGCCACTGTGATCGAAGTGTTTTAATGTTGTCTCCCTCTGTTATCTGTCCAAGTAAATGTTTACAACTTCAGAGGTTGCAGGTAGTGAACAATGTTATAGAGATGCATTTTATTGGGGTGTCTTCAAATAATGCACCACCCCATGTCAAACATAAAGATGTCAGATTACGAAGTATTATTCACCCACCATTGAATAGGGTAGATGAAAGGTTCATCGTTTGACAAGTTATTTGATTATTATTTCCTTGACAATTTGAGCAAAATAGTTGCAAGTCTAACACACAGCATGTCGTGCATGTGACTAGCAGTGTAAGAGCCCAATCCTTACAAGGGTGGTATAGTTCTGCGAGTATTAATCAAGATTCGTCCTCCAGTGCAAATATTGGTATCAACAAGTTTCTGAGGTAGCTATACCATATGCAAGTCAAGGTACATCATTCAGCCACAGGCATTTCATGTTCAGAGGAAATCGGCAAAAGGAACATCCCCATCGGGTCAGTCTTTGTTCCCCTAACCTCAACTGATGGTGTTTTTGTTCTTCTCAGGCTTTAGAACTCATTCTATTACGGATATTAATCTCTAATGAAATATATAGCTCCAGCAGCAAAGAACTTAAACTGAAGCCAATTATTTCAATTTATCCATATCATGATGAATCTTTCAATTTATCCATGTTGCTTTAAAGGACTTAAGCTGAAACCAATTATTTCAACGCAAAGTCCATGTCGATGAAGGTAAAATTAAGTGGGTTGTGGACTGAAATTCTTCCTCAGTTCCATCTGTGAAAGGATGTTACCATCATATCAGTTTGGAAAACTTGTTTACGAAGTTTGACTAAATGCATTATCCATTCTTGAATGCCAATAACTTGATTTATGGTATCTTATTGAACTTTCACAATGACAGTTTTTCGATCAATTCTGACAGAAATAGTTAAAATTCAACTTGGGCAAAGAGTAGTCTGCAGAGAGTATTTTGGAAGCAGCAATGGCATTGGCAGCTTCAGTATAATGAACACCATCCCAGCTTATGTACTTTGATCCTTCGTTGCACACGTTGAAATTACTACCCTTTCCACAGCCCACGCTCGTGTTGAAGTTATACGGCGGACCACCATATCCACAACATGCCATAAGTGGATTCTCAAAACCTGGTGAGTATTCACAGAGAAATTATAAGGCTGATTGAGATTCTTGCCAATATGAATGAAAATTTTTCATCTTGAATTTAAAGTTTCGATTACCATATTGCTTGGAGTTAGCAATAAGCTCATACTTGATGGTGTATATATCTGTGTAAACAATTGTTGCATCCTTCATCTGAGATCTCAATTCTTCACTCAAGTCACTCAATTTTTTGTTGAATTCTTTCGCAGCATCATTTACTGACTTTATGCATCCATGTTCATCGAAGTCACTTTCGTTTGATACAGCAAGTCTTTCAGGCAAACAACCCAAGGGGCCGGTATTGTGTAACCAAAAGTTCTTACCACCATGTTGATATATGTTCTGAAATTAAGTCTAAAAAAATTGGAGAGTTTAATCATGGTTGATTAAAAAATGATTAAACTATTTTCAATATAACAAATACTCACCTGTAACGCATTTTTTATTTGTGTGATGAACATTGGGATTGTCTGAATGACTTGCTCGTAAGATAATTTTAAATCAAATGCACCAGCTATATCATTCTGCCCAATATCAAATGCGTAAAGTGCGTTTTGATATCCTTTTTCGTCGACCAAATCTTTCCATCCTATGCCAAAACACAAATATTTCGAAAGTACTTTAGTAGCATTCCATTTTCCATATCGACGACAAAGAATTTTCAATGAAATGGTAAAAATGTACCTTGTGATATAAGTTCTAGTGAGCGATTTTTGAATCGGATAAACTGAAGAACTTGAGCTTCCAAATAACCAACTGGGCAATGTTTAGGTAGAACTGTTGAACCACTGATCGCGAAATTCGCTCCATTCGTAAAATTTGGACCTAAAGGTTCAAGGTACGGTGTCAAGTAACTCGTCTTCAAACTTTCGCCTGCATGAGTTAGAACAATTAGTAATCTTTTCATACATTTTTTTTTTATCACCTTCATGATGTCTTTGCATTTCTTGATCTAAAAATGGTTCACCTTCTATCTTATTTTCCTTATTATCTTCAATAAAAATCTTCTGTGTTTGGCAAAAAAAAAAAATATATATATATATATTAGCTTTTCAATTTACAATTTGAATCAACCAAATTTCTCCAGAAATCATTATGATTCTTAAAATAGACCAAGAAAAATAATCTTTAAAAAATGGTAATTAAAATATATATATCAACTTACATAGAAAATCGATCACCAAGCGCCCATCCGATACTCGACCAGATGGTCGATGGAAGAAAGTCCGGCCATTAGGTAGGTCATAATTGAGGCCCAGTCCATAGGCATGGCCACCAGTATCAGAGTTAGAGTCTCCAAAGTTGAAGATCACTGGGTTTTTCTTACATTGACAATTCACAAGTAGAGGAATATGGAACAATAGCAAACCAAGAAATGTGAAGTATCTTCTTCTTGTATCAATCATGGTTTTTTTTTTTTTTTTTTATAGTTCAAATTAGGCTTTTATAGAATGTAATTAAGGAGAATCAGCAGATGGAGTCCATGCATAAACCATGGACTAGTGAGTTGGTGTTGGATAACAAATGGTGAATGAAATGGCCCATTTGTTGTATTTTTTATTTCACTTTTCCTAAAATATATATATTTTTTCAATCAAATTGGGATGGTGACCCAGTTTTTTATTTCAATTTCGACAGTCGAAGTTGCCTATTTTCTTTGAGGAGAGATATAGCCTTATTCAAATTGTCTCCGACTCTTTTATAATCCGAGGAAGTTTTGATACCGTATTTGTCAAAACGTCTCTTGAACCTGATCAAAGACTGAAGATCATCATTGTTCTCTGGTGTGATGCAGAGCGCTGCCTTGGTGCCAAGTGCCGAATTGGTGCAAGCCGCGTCCTCTACCTTGGTGCAGGGCGCTGGCTGGGGCGAGGCCATGACCCCTGTCTTGGTGCAGGTCGCTGGTTGGGGGGAAGTCACGGCCCCTCTTGAAGGCCAGAGCACTGGCTGCTGCGAGACCGTTTATGGCTGAAAATTAGACCGTCTCAACGCCCCCGCTGTGAAGGTTGCATCCCCCGCCCTCCCTGAATCGGCATGCATCACTGTATCGCTTGCCGCGTCTCGCGACGCTGCCACAAGAATATGCTTAGCAAGGTGATTGCAAGTGTCTCCTGAGTCGACAGTATCCTCTTGTAGCAACGACTGTGCTTGTGGACCAATAACATTCTCAATCTCCGAAACTGTATACCCCGCCTCTAAGAGGCAATCCTCCGTAGATTCTAGTACAACCGCGGCACTGTCATGAGCCATTGTCGTGCCCACTAGCTGCTTATCCTCTTGAGCACCCTCATCTTCATCGATATTCTCTATAAGTGACTCGAATTTGTTTGACAACACCACCGTTGTCGGAGCGGTGGCCACTGGCTTCTTATCCCCAATTTCCTCGTTAATCTCCGCACCCGTGTCATTGTTTACACCACTCGTACCCACCTCTTGGATGAGCAATTTTTCTTTTTTGGTAACTGGTATGTATTGTTGCTTGACAGTATTGGTTTCGACTTTTGGTTTGGCTGTCTTCGCTGTTTGACCTAGGTCAGAAACTTTGCCACCGCCCTTTAGGCCCAACTTTTTTCTACAAAAATCCTCCTGATGCCCTATCAAGGAGCAAAAATCATAGTATTTGAAGCCTGGATATTCTATCTTCTGCCAGAAGCCCCTATTATTAGCTCTGTCAGTCCAAACTCTAGTTGGTAATTTCTCCACCAAAGTCATCTCCACGCAAACACGGACAAAACCCAAGCGCGATAGGCATCGAGTATGATCATCCATCCGCAAGAAACCACCAAAAGAATTCACAATTGCTTTTAAAATAGGGGGATGAAATAAATGCAAAGGTAAGTTAGGAAGCTCTACCCACAATGGCACTGATATCGGGTCCTCCTTCAAGCTGAATCCATCATGCCAACGGAAGGTTTTTAAACCGTACTCCACGAATCAAAAAGGAATCATTCGATAGAACTTTCTTTGCTTCCACCTCATATTGAAGTCGAACTAACATGTGCCTTTGATTCAGCAAACCAAGCGAAAAATCGTCTAGGATTCCCCAAGTTTTGTGGATCGAATCGCGGATATCTTCCAATGTTGGTCGATAACTAGAGAACTTTAAGACAATCACATGTTTTCCCATGAACGCTTCGCCACGTACTTCATCCGTGGCCGTAAGTCCAATTGATGGTGCTCCATCTTTGCGAAAACGAGTTCCTTCTACCTGAGCCTCCGCAACTTCGGCCACCAAAATTTTGCCCAAAATCTGGGCGAAAGATGGTTTAGCCAATCCTTCCACGATTCCCCCAATGCCAGGTCCCCCCGCCATGGAGGGGGGATGGCGGCTGGAGGCACCGACATCACCAGAGGACGGCTAAGCAAGCCCTGCTGCCAGCGTTAACCAACTACGCACAAAAACCAACTACACGTCAGTGTTTGGGGCGGATCTGAAGCGGCACGTCAAGACAGAGCAAGAAGCAGTAGGAAACGGCTTCTGCGGCGATGCGTCGTCCTGCGACGAGCCCTGTGACTTCCGGTCGAGCCCTGCAACTTCGCGGAGTCCTGCGATGCGACGAGCCCCGCGGTTGCGACGAGCCCTGCGACTGCGACACCTGCGCGAGCCTCCTCCTTGAAGCCCAGCGATGAGCCTCCTTGAAGCCTTGCGACGAGCCTCTTCCTCGCCTCGCCTCCCTGCGGCTAGGGTTTCAGTCGCCTCCCTCGATTCAGCCCTGCGCGAGCCTCCCTGCAGCTAGGGTTTCAGTCGCTAGTACTTTGTTTCCTTCCAAAAATAATTAATTACACATTAAATTAGAATTGAATGTGGGTCTTATCATCTATTTGGACCTAAGGATTTAAGGTGGTGGCGCGCTGAGCGCGTGTGAGATTTGGGTGCGAGGTTTTTATCTTAAAAGGTCTTATTGCTATTAAAGAGTGAATCATCTCTTTATAAACGTTAGTGATGACTTATCATTACTTGATGTAGGATTATTTAAGCCAACTTCATCTCAACAATTTCTACCTTTGACGTGAATCGTCATACATTCTACAATCCATCCGTCGATCTGCAACATCTTAAAGTACACCTTCTCCTCGAGTCTATGATGTATGATCATGATCCTGTGGGTAGCACTCGGTATAGGGGCCGTTATTTCAGCGTTGTTGACTCTACCTTAGTCGCAACCACCACACTAACTCCACCTCGTCCGAACTTGTGGGATACATTCTCTTGACAAAGATCTAAAACCTAATCCGGATCCATTCATCTGGCGAATCGTGCACATGCGATGCTCTACTTGACTCGATACCTTGTGTGTTTGATCCCCTGAACAATGTGCCGCCTACACCTCCACCTCGGACATCGTGAGCCAACCTCGCGCACCTGATCCCTTGAACAATATGTCGCCTGCACCTCTAATTCGGACCGCGCACATGCGATGCTCTACCTAGCTCGCTATCTCACGCCTAATCCCTTGAACAATGTGTCGCCTGCACCACCTCCACATCGCCAAGTCCCCGCTGAACCATCGGCTCTGAGACCACATGTTGGCGCGTTGAGCGCATGCGCGCACTTAAGTCCACTATACATAGCAATGATATTATCTCCAACCTCAACACCCGCAACTTGAGCCTTCCACCCGGGCTTCGAGTGTGAATTTTTATCTTAAAATGCCTAGTTGCTATTAGGGAGCATCTCCTTATAAACAATTGATAGAACATAACAAGCGTATCAACGGGAGGAAGAACTTGTCTAGAGAGTCAAACCAGACTTAATACCCTCCATCATCCTTAGAAATGCTCATAATGTCCCATTCCAACATAAATACCCTCCTAACTCAAAAAAAAAAAAAAAACCCTCTAATTTAAGTGTCAGTCCACTCAAAGACTTTGCTATTAACTCAATTAATTAATGGGGTTGTTTAAAGAATAATATAAAAAGGTGTGATGCCCATCCTTAAAATGACAAGCCGTTAACACGGAGATTCCTACAGGAGTAGAGAGTAGGGCTGAACAAAAAATCGATCAAACCGATTAAATCGACCGAACCAATTGGTTCGGTTTAAATTCGGTTCAGATCGGTTTCGATTTTAAAAAATTCAAAACCGAAGTAGTCGGTTCGATTTTCGATTTCTATGTGATTTTAACCGACCAAACCGAACCGACAAAATATATATAATAAATAATATATATTTTATATATAAATAATACAATATGTTTAAAATAGTCGATCGGTTCGATTTTATTTCGATTTTGATTCGATTTTAGTCGGTTCGATACGATTACAGTTTGCATAAATTAGAATCGGTTCGATTTTGTTAATGGTCGATTCAGTTTCGGTTTGAAAATTTTAAAACCAACCTAAGTCGATTCGATTCACAGTTTAGGTGATCGGTTCGATTTTCAGCCCTAGTAGAGAGTTCATTTCACCAACAAAAATTTCAATTGTCGAGGGAAATGGCGAGGAAAACAGCGAGTGGGGGGCGCGTCCATCCCCTTGGGATGCGTGCGTTAAAAAGTCAAGCACGCATCCCAAGGGATGGATGGTCCCCCTCCTAGCCCACCACCCCTCACTGTTTTCCTCGACACTTAGACGAGTTCTTAACCAATCTCAAGTCTCTTTTCCTCTAAATTTTTTTTCAATGACAATTGCACAAGATGGATGTGAAAACTATTTGGCAAGGCTGCTGAAGGGTGGCAATTTGATCAAACAGCGTGGATTGGCCTTCCAGATCATGTAAGCTGTATTAACAAGGAGATATGATCTTGTCTATAGAGAGTCAGGCCAGGCCCAATACCCTCCATCATCCTTTTCCTCCAATTGAGACGACTATTCCTTTCTGTCAATTGTTCGAGTTAGGAGGGTATGACCCCATAATCCCCATTGTTTCGATATTTTTCATCTTTGATCTTTGAAAATTTAGTGAAATAGACTGAACGGGTAAACCTCATATGGGAATTTTGGAATGAATTAGTTGTTTTCATTCTGGGTGTACCCATACGGATGATTCTTCTTGGAACACTATCTAGGTTAGGGAATACAACAAGTTTACATTCAGAAACATCGTGATCCATCTTACAATTGGTCATATGAGCAACACAGAGGAACTGTCTTGTATGGATTTAGATGAAATTGCACAGTTCCTCCAAGCAAAGACACGGAAAAAAATAATAAATAATTTCTATTTTTCCGTGATCTTTCACTCTTCGGCAGGTGGAATGTCGCTCAAATCTAGACCCTCAGAAGGCAAATCTGATGTTAAAGGATTTAATATTCCATCTGCGCTAAGAGTCAATCCACTCTGCAGAAAGAAACACAGATAAAACCATTAGATTTATTCCAAATAAAAAGATGTACTAAGTAACCAAACAAAGCCCCAGTCAGTCGCAAAATGTAAGCCTCGCATCTTAGAGAATTTAATCTGGATTGTAACTTAGAATGCATTTAACGAAAATTGCTAGGTTTCTAGAATTCAAAATGTCGGTATATTAGCAATTTGGTTTTCAGCTGAAACAAGTGTATCCATTTCTTATTTAGCATTGAAAAAGGACTCCTGTTTTCTTATGCAAAAGGACAGTTGATCATGCATTGTATTAGTTTGTAACCTTTTCAAAGTTAAAATGGCAGGATGAACCAATAAAGGAGCAAGTACCTCAGGTTGGAACCTCAGCATGTCAGCACGGGCCATAGCTTCTGCTTGAGCTATTCTCTGCCTGAATGTCTGAGCCATCTCCTCAGCCTACAGATTACAACAATGTGAGATCAGAGACAGTACCGTCTTACTTTAATTCAAAGTGCTATGCACCACAGTGAAAAGTGGATAATTGACGACAAGGAGTGCAACAACATGTAACTTATATTTCATGAATGAGAATAAAATAGGAGTTGGTCATTCCATCAACAAACTTACCTTTTCAAATACAAGTGTTGGGTTGCGAATCATATCACCAGGTGTAGGCTCCAGTTTCTTGGTAGAGAGACTTACTCGTCCTCTCTCACGGTCGTGGCTCAGTATCATGACCTTTACAATGAGAAATTTCTCAGAAAAATAATTCTTCAACAATACCTATTTGATAAATGTGAATTTGTTAGTAGGATGTTACCTTTAGCTCATCACCAGGTTGTAGAACAGTGGCAATATCCGACACACGGTCATGACTTATCTGGCTGACATGAAGAAGACCATTAATTCCACCAATGTCGATGAACGCACCATATGGCTTAAGACTCTGTACAGTTCCTGTTACAACTGATCCAATTCCGAGTTGTGCCTGACTATCAGCCATAGCCTTTCGGTTACTGAGGACAAGCCTAGACTGTTCCTCATCGACTTCTACAAACTTCAGTGGAAGCTCCTTTTCAAATAGCTCTTCTGCAGGTAATTTCTGATTCCAAGAGATAGCCATCCAATATCATGATTTAATTAGTAATTCATACAGGCCACAATTTGCATAAAATTTTGCAACCTAATAGGAAAGAGAGATGACCATGACCAAATTCGAAACAATGCAGGGTGCAGCGTGAGAAAACTAACTGTTGATATCTGTGAGAATGGTACAAATCCACGAAGACCCTCAATCATGGCCACTACTCCACCTTTGTTTTCAGCTACTACCTGCATAGTTTTCAAGAAAATGTGTCACAGCAATGATTAGAGAACAGTAGCAAGAAAGTAACAGGTTTGAATGTAGGGACCAAAAGAAAAAAACAAGGAAAAGGCATGATGGATAAGCAATCTAATTTTCTCACAAATAAAATCAAGATAAACATGTATGTTATAGTATATTGTTTGCCAACGAAAATTAAGATAAATGTTATATAGAACCAACAAATTACCTGTTAGCATGTCCATTCTCTATCCAATTATAAGTAAAGAGACATTTTGTTGATACATTTGTTGCATTTATACCTCAAGCAATACATACTCTTCCACATAACCCAACCTAGACATCTAGCTTACTGATGAATGCCGACCTGCCTTGTAAACAACTCCAGCTTGTTGGCCCATGTATTCTCATAAATGATCACCACTCTTCGTTTAGCTAATATTGCAAAAAGTGCATAACAAACTTATCTTGAGCATACTCTGATAAGAAAGACCCCAACTACGAAGAAATATTGCAGACCAATTGATGCATGTTAGAGTTTGATGGACTATTCCCAGCCATCAGGAGTCAATTTATCACATCAAAGGACTAATAGATCAATGAATGAACTTGAAATCCTTTAATCTGGTGCACAAAAATTAACTAGGATATAATGAAGTTGATCCAAGCCAAGTGAACAGACATTGAAGAACAGGGATATTGGTCAAGCTAAATTTTGCACATGTTGTGCCAGTACTTTCTGATTGCTTTTCCTCAACCCCTAATGTTTTATGGCTTAAACATTGGTTAGCACGACTCTCAAGTCCATCACGTCCTGTGTGATTTTTTTATTTTTTATTTTAAACTCTTGTAGAACAGAGAGGCCTGTGGATGCAAGACATCCCCAACAAACTTCCCTCCTTAATCAGCTTTTCCAAACTATAATGCTTCGTCAACGTGTACCCTTCTAGATGAATCTTCAACATATAACCTTCTAGCCTATGATGCTTCTTCAACATATAATTCTTAAAATTCAATCAGATTTCATTGGAAGTGGTATTGTCATTTAGAAACAAGAAGGGTATGTGGAATACAGTGTTTAAGGTAAATACCAGTGACAAGACTAGGGTTGGTTCCTTATGGAGTGATTGTAATAGTCTGTCGTTAGTAGTAGTTCAGTAGTGACAAGATAATGGTGTATTAGATGCATAGGGAATGACAGAGGCATATGGAGTGCGATGGCAGGAGCAAATAGAGTCGAATGTAATAGCTAATTGGCAAACAAGAATAAATCCTATGATAAACTTGAAATTCATGCAAGAAGCTAATATATAGTCCATACGATTTCTTTGGGTAGTATGCTGACATATCCCAAGTAATAATCTAACCAGATGTCACCAAATACACTACCTCTAACATATTCAATACAAATGTAAGAAAATGTCCACAAGTAAGCTGATAAAATATATGTTTGCAAGCGAAATTCGCACCTTACCCTTGACGATAACATCCTCAGTCTGAAGTTGTCTACACCGTTCCCATGCAAGGTCATATTGGATTGAACGTAAGCTCAAGATCAAGCCGTCATCAGCTTCTCTTTCACCAATAATTATAAACTCTTCTCGCACACCAGGAACTATACCTGCTTCTTGCACATGTTTTATGTTGTAAATGCAAGCCTCTTGAACAGGTAAGTATGCAGAAGATTTTGCAGTTATGTCAACAATTGCTCCGTTGTTATCTACATTAAAAACAGTTCCTTTGACCTGAAAGAAAGGGATATGAGATAAAATTACAATCCAAGAAATATCCAAATATTGATGAAAGGCAAGCTAGTTTGAACTTCGAAAATTTGTCCTAAAAACTTTAATTTATTGGGGATATGTCATGATACTAATCTGTGATGCTTTGCAATAGATTTAGATATGAAGATGCTACCAAAATGCTAACCGGAAGCTCATCACCCCCTTTCTCATATACTAATAAATATTTTCCCAGTTCTCGATATGCATATTTTTTCTTTGGTTTGCATGAAATGTAACATACTTATACTTATGAATTGGTGCTATAGTTGAGGAGTTCAAACAGTCTACTCTACATGCGTCACAGATCCCACAGGATGTCAAATCCCTTCTCATAACTATAATATACACAACCCCTATAAACCTACTCAATCATCCTCTATGGTACCACAACATCGTACATCACCACTAACAAAACACCTAAACAACGAGTTAATTTGCACTGAAGAACATCACTCTGAATTAGCCATTCAACTCATATACACCAACCAATTATTTTACCATTGCCGCATTGTTTCCCCACTTAGAAAAATCTTTATAGCCACCAATTACCAACTAGTCCTTCATTTTCTTCTCAAAATAACAAAAACACAATCACTAACCCACCCAATCCAAACTCACAGACACATTTATTAAATAAAACTATAACCCCAAAAATTTAAATCACCAAAATAACTCTAAAGCAAACAAATTACAAAATTCACCAACAATTACCAATACCCATTCAATCAATTCAACACCCCATTGTTTCATTTCACTAAAAAAAAGGTCACAAACAGAGCTTTACATCTCACCTTGGCCCCAATTTCAGATTCGAAGTCATAGTTATCAATTGCAGCATGGAAGTCCTCAACAGTGAACCCAACACCCTGCAAAGGGGTGGTTCGACATCGCTCATAAGCGTCTTCGAAGACATGTTTGAGCTTCTCCCTCTCTCTGGTCTGGGCATTAGAGATTACAGAAGCAGCTAGTACAGGAACAAAGGAGGTCGCTTTTGAGGGCTTTGGAGAGAAGGGTTTGGAGAGTGGCGAAGTAGAGAGTGGTGGGCTTCTTAGACCTGCAAATTGGTGTGCCAAAGATGCCATTTTTTATCGACTGTTTGAAGAAATGTGAGGTTTTTGTGTTCCTCAACACTCGAACACAACAAGAGTGTTGGTTGTCTCGCTTACTTGTATTTGGGTTGGTTTTGATAAGCTGATAAGGAGGAGAGAGAGAGTGAGTGAAATCAATGGTTCTGATCAATTTTTTAGAGGAGTTTGGGAACACAATTTTATAGTTTTTTTATTTGTATTTGATTCTTGATGATTTTTTATTTAACCTTTTTATGCAGCTTGAAGAGATCCCTAGTTAGTATTTGGGGAGGGTATTTAACATGTGGGTGCCAACTTTATCCGTCTCTTCATCTTCTCTAAACATACGGAGATAGTGGTAGAGTTGGTACTCATGCTAAACACCCTCCCTGACACTAGCCAAGCAAAAGGATCAGGTTGAGTAGATTTTTTTCTCTTTTATAATGTCTGCAATTGACACAAACTTGTTAATAGTCAAACTTAGTTTTAGGGGATGTAGATGGATGTTAACTTAGTTGATAAGACTTGTTAGAAATGATATTTATATACATTTTGTTAAAAAATGAGCACAAATTTTGACACATTCATCATTTAATTAACAAATTTAACTATTGTTAGTTGAAGAAATGGTTATTGTGAAAGAAAAAATATATTTATTTTTTGTGAATCAAGTTTGTTTATCATTGTGGACAGTATTCCTTAGGGGTGGGCATGGGACGAGATGGGATGAGATATACCCATCCCGTTCATACGGGATCGGGATGGGATGGAAAAATCTCATCCCATTCCAAACGGGTTCGGGACGGGATCAGTGTGTTGTTTGTGACTGCTGTGAAGATTATCATCATATAAGAGCGTAAAAAATAACTTTCTTATAATTAGATATAGATGTTACATACAAATATAAGAGTAGCCACTAAATCCCCTAACAATTAAGTCAAGTGGGCTGACTTGTAGAAAATGACATGATAAATGGGACTCACTAAGAGTAATGTGTCGCTGTGATGATCTCTCAACTGATTTTACAATTTAATTACTGTAGGAAACAAAATTCATGGTTCCTTGACAAAATGACATTTCATCTTGTTAGGGAAGAAATATAGACTTATTGATGATGCTCTAACATATTCATAATGGTTTACCATCAATACATATATTGTAATTAAAAAAAATTATTTTTACAGCCCGAAGCATCTCAAATTCATGGCTCTGCCCCTGAATGTTCACTTATGAATATGTATTACTCAGTTAATTGATATTTTTCATCTTCATCTGGGTATTATCAATATTTGAAAGTTAAATAATTGAAGCCACTTTTTATTGGGAATCCAAACAACAGTCTACTATCTTTATCTTGCTTAATGAATATTTGTTTTTTGAAGTAACATTTATGTTACCACTGCAAACACCATGAATTTCTATCAGTCATTTGTAAGTTTATATGAATAAAAATAAATAAATAATAAATATTAAAAATTTAGCTCGGGACGGGACGGGACAGAATTGGCGGGATTGAAAATCTTTATTCCGTCCCATCCCATTCTATATTGGGACGGGACAGGATCGGAATGAGATTATTTAATTCCATTAAGACCCAGAAAAATTGGAACAAGACGGGATATAATCAAGATCACGAAATAGAATGCCCACCCCTAATATTCCTCACCCAAGTCTATAATCTTTTACATTGGAGTGATTCTATGTGTCGAGGGAAAGGGCGAGGAAACCAGCGAGGTAAACGAGGTGGCGGGGGGTGAACCGTTCACCCCCCTCGAGATGCGCGCGCAAAAACATCTCGAGGGGGGGTGAACGGTTCACCCCCCCCCCCCGCCACCTCGTTTACCTCGCTGGTTTCCTTGCTCTTTCCCTCGACATTTAGAATTCCTCTTTACATTGGGAGGAAGCTTTATAGGATGCATGGGTTTTCCAAACTTAAACAACAACAACAACAACAACAACAACAACAAATTTACATTTATATTATCTAGTAGGAATTAGTCCTTACAAGTTACAACAACTGTAAGCTCAATGGGATTTAGCAAATTTACCAAACCATTGGATTGGGTTGGCATCGATCATTTTGGTTAAACTTTATTACATATAACCACTTATGGTAACACCAAGATTACTCTACCTAAATATAATAAGAGGTTAAGTTTTAATTTATCAGCCCGCACTGCAACCAGTTCATTTAGTAGGGGTGGGTAAAAATTGATTTAAATTGAATTAACCGATTGAATCGATTTTAAAATTTGGTTCAGTGACCGAACCGATATATGAGTAGAAAGAAAATAATTTAAACTGAAACGAATCAATTATAAACGGTTTAAATTCGATCTATGGTTTTAAATAGACCAAATAATAATCGAACCGACTGATTAATTAAATATATATAAATAAATAAATTACAGATATGTGTCAATACCTGATTAGTGCAACAAATGCACAACAGTGCATTTTGTTGTACTAAATCACCCCCATTCCCTCTCAACTTTCAATTTGGGCAAAAATTGAGTCTGTCAAAAAATTGTGCATGTTTTAATAAAACCCTTTTAAATGTTTAAACCCGAATTTCGGCCGAACCGATCCAAAGCTTAAACATTTAAAAGGGTTTTATTAAAACATGCATAATTTTTTGAGTTTTGAGTAAACCGAATGAAATTGGTTCGGGGCTCAAAGCCTAACCGAACCAACATTGTCCACCCCTACATTTTAGATGTTTGGCAGGTTCCGAGGTCTGATATTCACTGTCGATATAAAAAGAAGAAGTCACAAATGAGCGACGAAGCTACATTTTTTTTTATAAGAAGAGTTTTTTTTTAATTGGTTTATAGGAAGAGTTTTTTTTAGGGTATTTTCGCAGATTTTTAGGTCTTTTTCCTAAATATACAAAAACCAGCTACCAAAAGTTTTATTTAAAAAAAAAAAAAATTGGAGTTTTTTTGGGAATTTTCTTTTATAATTGTCATTTCTTCTAAATATTTATTAATTTTTGAAACCATATCCTGATTTTATAATTATCATTTATTCCACTTATATTTTGATTTTTGAAACCACCTTTGACTTTCTAATTATATATTGAATTTTCTTTTTCATTTATTGGTATTTAGGCTCATTGTTTTTTTCATATACCCTCAAAAATCATTATATATGTTTCATATATACAAACTCATATTTAGGGAATACACATGGATGTTAGCAATGTAGCTCAGCTGGTAAGACTTGTTGCAAATGATATTTATACAGCTTTGACTGAAAATGAGCACAAAATGTGCCGCACTCAACATTTGATTCAATAAACTTAACTATCATTAGCAGAAAAAATGGTTACAGTGAAAGAAAAAAAATCTTAGTTTTATTTTTGCCGATCAACTTTGTTTACCATTGTGGATAGTATTCATCACACAGATTCACAAAAAAAGGCTTTTGTAGGAATGGATAGGTTTTTCAAACTTACACGAAAGAAACAACTTAAGTAGCATTTATTTACTAAGACCAGTTTTCTAAAAATTGGCCTAGGCGCTAGGAATTAGAGAAACGCCCAGATTAATGGTTGGGCGGTCTAGGCGGGGTATATATCTTTTTTGAAAATAAACATTTTAATTGTTTTTTTATTAAGTATATATCTGAATGTAGCAAATGATGATTACTTAATGGAATTATCAAATGATCTGTCGATACAATTTCAGTAATGTAGATTTTATCAAACATGACTGAGGTCATTTATGCAATTTGAAGAAAAATAAAATAGTATGTTTGGATATTTGTCCACAAATTCATCTTTATAAAGTATCCATCATGAACAACTTCAGTCATTTGAGTTTTAATAAATTTCGTTCATGATTGTTAATTTTTCGTGTTTTTAAATTTTGAATGTGTATATTGGCATTAAATTAGATGTAATTGATAATGTATTATGCTTAACTTTTGTAAATCATTAAAGTTATAATACAAAACCTATGACCGCCTAGGCACCTACTCGCCGCTCGCCCACCACCTAATGCTTTTTAGAACACTGAGTAAGACTTAGTCCTAAAAATAATAAGAGGTGAGTTTTGATTTAAAATTGGACAACTGAAGAGTCGTTTCACCAGCCCCCACTGTAACCAGTCCATTTTAGATGTTTCACAGGTTCCAAGGTATGATTATCATTATCGATAAAATAAGAATAAGTAGGGTTGAGAAAAAAGTCAATTAAACCGGTCGAACTGATTAAAACTGAATCGATCGGTTCGGTTTTAGTTTTAAAAAATTCAAAATCGATATTGTCAGTTCGATTTTTGGTTTTTATGTGATTTTAACAGACAAAATCGAACCGACCGAATACATATAATAAATAATATATTTTTTATATAAAAATAATTTAATACATTTAAAATACCCAGTCATTTCGGTTTTATTTCAATATTAGTAGATTGGTTCGGTTTACGATTTATCTAAATTATAATCAGTTTGGTTTTCTTAATTGTTGGTTTTGTTTCAGTTTGAATTTTTGAAAACCGACCAAAGTCGATTCGATTCTCGGTTTGAAAAACCAAACCATCGTTTCGATTTTCAACCCTAAGAAGAAGTGGCAATCCAGCGAGGGCCTATGGTCTGATGCATTTTCCAATTGAGGCTCAACTTTATTTTGGGTCAGGCCCACCAGCCTGGTTGCGCCTCTCATAACAAATTTTTGCTGCCATCGTGATGCATTAGCTTGGACTCAATTTTGAACATCCTTGGGCTTTTGTAGACTATTTGGCCATTTTGGCTCCGCTTGGTACATTGTAAAAGAATGCATGATGCAAAAGTTTGAGACGGTTACATAAACTTTGATGCTTTATTGATTTTACGGAAAATGATTATTGAAATTTGAATTCAAGACCTCTGCATCTTCTAGTTATAAAATTCTGCAAAACTTTGCAGGACAAAATCTTATAGATTACTTTGTAAGACTCTCATCATCTCATCGAGTACTCTCAACTCTTACATAAACACCTCAACCACCACCATTTTCACAATTTCTGTCGTCGCCACGATCTCCATATCGTACAAAACCATCACAAACACCACCAATTTCACTAATACCACCATAATGTTGTCGCCGTCATTAGCACCACTACCACCACAAATACTATAGCTTAATCATTACCACATTTAATACTACCACCGCCACAACCATTACCACCATCACCATGACCACCGCCACCATCAGTTTAACAACCATTGCTATTGTCACCACCGCCATCATCATCGCTCACATTCATAATCATTATCACTATCACCGCCACCATAATCATGCCACAAGTACAACTACTACTATCATCAATACCACTCACAATCACTTGTTTGATTTGTATCAATTTTATTTAGATACTTGTTGTAGATGCATTAGTTTATATTGTATTAGTTTGCAATATATTACTTTACGAACGCTTGGTAGTAACTAGGGAGATACAGAAGTTTTGAATTTAAATTTTAATAACCATTTTTCATAAAATCAATCAAACACCCAAATTTATGTAACCGTCTCAAACTTTTACATCACACATTCTTTTACAATATATCAAACGGAGTCTACATCAATTTACAAAATATATTATTTTATAATGTACCAAGCAGAACCTTTATTAGAAGTTGGAAGAAGTGACAAAGCCATGATAGTACTAGTAAACTGTAGTCAAGTACACAGGCCAAACTGGAAGAGATAAGCCTTGAATGATAGTACTGGAGCTTTGCTACAGAGCGTGGGAGGAAGCGAGGCAAAGGGGCGAAGGATGGGTGTAACCACTCATTTTTCTCGAGATAAGTGTATTGTGTTGAAGTTGCGTACAAACGCTCATCGCGAAGAGGATGGGTGGTTACACCCATCCCTCGACCCCTAGAATTTTCCGATAGTACTGTGTAAGATCACAACTCATCAAGACTCAAAATTAGTACCAACAGCACATACCGACTTCTTCTTCAAACTAGATTATCATCTTCAAAAAAAAAAACCCCAATAAAGACCTTGACATAACATGCATCAACTATACTAACTTATCTTCAAATGTGCCGCGTTGAACATTTGATTCAGTAAACTTAACTATCATTAGCAGAAAAAATGGTTATTGTGAAGAAAAAAAATCTTAATTTTATTTTTGTCGATCAACTTTGTTTACCATTGTGGATAGTGTTCATCACACAAATTCAGATTTTTTAACAAAGGAAAGCTTTTGTAGGAACGGATAGGCTTTTCAAGGGGAATTCTAATTGGCGAGGAAACGAGGGAGGAAAGGGGAAGGGGTGGAATGGAGGGTTTCACCCTCCTCCCTCAACCGTTTCCTCGCCAATTAGACAAGCCCACTTTCTCAAACTTAAACGAAAAAAACAACTTAAGCAGCATTTATCTAGTAAGACTTAGTCCTAAAAGTAGTAAGAGGTAAGTTTTAATTTAAAATTGGACAGCTGAAGAGTCGTTTCACCAGCCCCCACTGTAAGCAGTCAATTTTAGATGTTTCACAGGTTCCGGGGTCCGATTATTACTGCCGATAAAAGAAGAAGTTGGGTTGAAAAAAAAATCAATAAATTGGTGGAACTGATTAAAACTGAATCGATCGGTTCGGTTTCAATTAAAAAAAATTTTAAACCGATATCGTCAGTTCGGTTTTCAATTTTTTTTGTGATTTTAACCGACAAAACTGAACCATCTGAATACATAAAATAATATAATACATTTAAAATATTCAATCATTTCGGTTTTATTTCAATATTAGTATATCGGTTCAATTTGCGGTTTATCTAAATTATAATCGGTTTAGTTTCGGATTGATTTTTTTAATTGTTGGTTTTGTTTCGATTTGAATTTTTTAAACCAACTAAAGTCGATTCGATTTTCGATTTTGGTGAAAAAACCAAACCAAAAATTCGGTTTTCAATCCTGAGACGAAGTTGCAAACCAGCGATGGGAGCGAGATTTTCTTTTTGCTTTCTGGAAGTGTTCTTTTTCCATTACCCTGTGTTGTAAGCTGCCTACATTTCAATCCAATCCAATTGGGCCTACGGTCTGATGCATTTTCCAATTGAGGCCCAACTTTAATTTGGGCCAGGCCCATCAGCCTGGTTGGGTCTCACATATCAAATTCTTGCCGACATCATGATGCATTAGCTTGGGCTCAATTTTGAACATCCTTGGGCTTTTGTAGACTTTTTGGCTCCCCTTATATACAATAAAATAATGCATAATGTAAAAGTTTGCAGTAGTTACATAAATTTGGATGTTTTGTTGATTTTACAGAAAATGATTATTGAAATTTGAATTCAAGGCTTCTACATCTCCTAGTTATAAAATTCTGTAAAACTTTGCTGGACAAAATTTTCTGCATTATTTTGCAAGATTTTCATCATCTCCTCAAAATCCCAACTTGCATAAACACCTCAACCACTGCCACTTTCACAAGTTGCCACGACCACCATATCATACAAAACCATCACAAACACCGCCAATTTCACTAATACCATCATAATGTTGTTGGTGTCATCTCCACTACCACCACAAATACTATTAACTTAACCACCACCACCTTCACTACTACCATCGCCGCAACCACCACCACCACCATCATTAGTTTAACAATCATCACTATTGTCACCACCACTATCACCATCGCTCACATTCATAATCATCATCACTATAACCACAATCACCGCCACTATGACCATGCCACAATTATAACTACTACTATCATCAATACCACCCACAATCACTTGCTTGATTTTATTTAGTTAGTAAAAATAATGGATTGCAAACTAATATATCTATGTCAATTAACAAAATCCATTATTTTACACTGCACAAGGGGAACCTTTATTAGAAGTTGGAAGAAGTGATAAGCCATGATAGAGTACTGGTAGACAGACAGTAGTCAAGTACACAGAATTAGTTCCAACAGCACTTACCGACTTCTTCTTCAAACTACATTATCATCTTCTTCAAAAAAAAAAACCCCAATAAAGACCTTGACATAACATGCATTAACTATCAAATCGATATCTCGACAACCAAGAAAACTTGATCGATCTATCTTTTTCATTTGACCAAACATAGAAGAAAAAAGAGTTCAAGATTTGCACGAAACACTTATATATCAATAACTGGATAAACTGATAAACTTCCTTGATTACTGGAGGAGGTTGGAAGAAGTCGAAGTCGAAGTCGGTTGCCTTATCCATTATTTAACTTCTCATATTTAATATTTCGTGTCGGTCACCATTAGTCATTGCTAATAGTAAACACACCACATGGCTTTCTATTACTTCTCCAAAGAGAATTAATCTTACCAACCTTAACCACTCCCATGTTTCACGTATGCAGACCATACTCATGTTGTTTCCCAAATTAAGAACTTGATGAGACTGATCATATACTGTGGTACATGTTGAATAAGTTTTGGATTGTACATGTTTTTTAAGTATTTAAGGATTTATCCAAGACTTGTTTACATCAGTATTTGCTAAATAAACAGATAACATAACTATAGACACTTTATAATCTACACTAAAATTACGTTTTAAGTGACTGACAAACACACACATGTACTTTACAACGGCAAATCACTTCTCATGATCCCAACTCGGTCTATCTTACATATGGATATAATTATGGGTCTATAAGCTTATAAATTAAGCATAATGAAAATAGAGATTCAATGACATTTTTTTATCTTCTAAAAGATAATATGCTTATAAATAACATACTTACTAACATACTTTACTGGGATGGGGTAGTTAGAATAATCAAACCTGAAAGAGGGAGCTAAGCCCAAGCAAGGAGAAGGTGAAGATGATGTGTATAAATATTTTTATTTTTTTGTATTTAATATATATATATATAATTAATCAATGTTTTGGTAATCCATAATTTGTTTTCATATTTAGTAATTTAATGACCTAATTGGATAATGACAAAGACACGACCCAAGGATCAGGATGGCATGCCAGAGATACGACACTATACTCGTGCCGCAAGTACAACGTTGTCACAAACAATAAATCCCGGCCCTTTATTTCAACAATGCCCTTCACATTTCGCAATTTAGTAGATGTCCCTTATTAAACCAGAGAAGTTATAACGTATGTTTTTGTTTTCATATTTGTTAATTTAATAACTTAGGGAGCCCAAATTAAATTGGGTATTCAAAAAATTGTGCATGGTTTAATAAAACCCTTTTAAATGTTCGAGCCCAAATTTTGGCCCAACCGAATCGAACCAATCCGAAATTCGATTCAACCGATTTCATCGGTTTACCAGTACAAAATTCGATTTCGATTTGGGTTTTTAGCAAACCGAATGAAATTGGTTCGGGGCTCAAAACCTAACCGAACTGACATTGCCCACCCCTACATTTTAGATGTTTCGTGGGTTCCGGGTCTGATATTCACTGTCGATATAAGATGAAGAAGTCACAAATGAGCGACGAAACTACATTTTTTTATAGGAAGAGTTGTTTTTTAATTTGTTTATGGAAGAGTTGTTTTTTTGGGTATTTTTGAAAAAATTTGGGTCTTTTTCCTAAATATATAAAAACCAGCTACCAAAAGTTTTATTTTTTAAGGGTTTTTTCGAGAAAAAAATTTCTGATTTTTTTTTCTAATTATAATTTATTCTAAATATTTATTAATTTTTGAAACCATACTCTGACTTTCTAGTTATCATTTATTCTCCTTATATTTTGATTTTTGAAACCACCTTTGACTTTCTAATTATATATTGATTACTTCTTCTTTTTTCATTTATTGGTATTTAGGCTTATTATTTTTTTCATATATTTCATATACCCTAGCCTCGAAAATCATTATATATGTTTCATATATACAAAACTCGTATTTAGGGAATACACATGGATGTTAGCAACGCAGCTCAACTGGTAAGATCTTAATTTTACTGAAAAGGCCACAAAATGTGCGCGTTGAACATTTGATTCAGTAAACTTAACAGAAAAAATGGTTAATGAGAAAGAAAAAAAAAGAAAAAAAATCTTAATTTTATTTTTGCTGACCAACTTTGTTTACCATTGTGGATAGTATTCATCACACAAATTCATAATTTTTAGAGCAGTTCTACATGGCGAGGAAACGGGCTAGGGAAGGGAGGTGGCGGGGTGAGAACCGTTCACCTCTCTCGAGATGTGCGCGTAAAAATCAATGACACGCATTCCGAGGGAGGTGAACGGTTTCCACCCCGCCACCTCCCTCCCCTCGCTCGTTTCCTCACCCACTTCCTCGACATTTAGAATTTCGGTCATTTTTAACATAGGAAAGCTTTTTTTTTTTTAGGAATGGATAGGTTTTTGAAACTTAATTCAGTTTTATCACTTAACATGTCCAAATCACCCTAAATTCTCTGCAACTGTCGTCACCGAACTTTTATAAGTAGTAACTAACATATACAAACTTCCCCTTTTCATTTGACCAAACATAGAAGAAAAAAGATTTCTGGATTTACATGAAACACTTATATATTACTAACTGGATAAACTGATAAACTTCCTTGATTACTGGAAAAGGTTGGAAGAAGTCGAAGTCGAAGTCGGTTGCCTTATCCATTATTTAATATTTCATATTTAATATTTCGTGTCGGTCACCATTAGTCATTGCTAATAGTATACAAGTTTACACACCACATGGCTTTCTATTACTTCTCCAAAGAATTATATCTTACCCCAACCTTAACCACTCCCATGTTTCACGTAAGCAGACCATACTCATGTTGTTTCACAAATTAAGACTGATCATATACTGTGGTACATGTTGAATAAGTTTTGGATGATAAATGCTAGAAAATTATGTTTTGTAAATATGTTTTGCAACCAGGATGACATGTCATGATCTGAAAAGAATGATGAAATCTCCGAAGATTTTATGTGTATCTCAAAATTGTAAAAAAAACTCCTCTAATGATGCCACATCATCATGGTTACGAAACATGTTTACAAAACATGGTTTCCTAACCTCACTCGTTTTGAATTGTACATGTTTTTTTTTTTTTAAGTATTTAAGGATTTATCCAAGACTATTTTACAACGGCAAATCACTTCTCATGGTCCTGACGACGGCTGACGTATCTAAATTTGTCAAGACTTTGGTTTTCTAAAAATCTCTAATTTTCATTATAAGGCCAACTCAGTCTAATCTTACATATAAATATAATTATGAGTCTACAAACTTATAAATTAAGTACAATGAAAACATATATCCAATAAGATTTTTTGATCATCTAAAAAATACCATGCTTATAAATAACATACTTTATTGGGATGGAGTCAAACCCGAAAGAGGGAGCTAAGCCCAAGCAAGGAGAAGTTGAAGATGATGTGTATAAATAATAATACTAAATCAGTGAGAATGAAAAAATAATATATATATATATATATATAACTAATCAATGTTTTGGTAATCCATAACTTATTTTCATATTTGATAATTTAATGACTTAATTGGAGAAAGTGAACATAATGCCAGAGGTACAACACTATACTCGTACCGTAAGTATAACATTGACACAAACAATAAATCCCGACCCTTTATTTCAACAATACCCTTCACATTTGGCAATTTAGTTGATGTTCTTTATTAAATCAGGGAAGTTACAACGTATGTTTTTGTTTTCATATTTGTTAATTTAATTACTTTGGCCGTATCGAAAGTGCGATACTGAACATGTATTAAAGCCTACACACGACTAGTACACTAGTTCCACTTTCACACCTCCCTCAATGACATATACTATATAGAGTGCAATCAATCAAGCATTTTTATAGTTTTATTTATTTATTTTGTTAAAACACTAGTGTAATACCCGTGTGTGACGACCCGTCTCCCACACTGTACAGATACTGTCCGCTTTGGGCTACCATCCGGCCCGCACGGCTTTAAAAGGCCTCTGTCAGAGTATGCACAGCGGAACTGTCATCTCCACCCAGATATTGTCCTCTTTGGCTTCACAGTCGTTAGCTGTTCCTGACCTCAAGGTTTTACGTTCCTTCACAGTCGTTAACTGTCCCTCAGAAGGCCTCTGTACAATGGGGAGATGACCCTGCACATATAAAGATCATCAACCTCCCCTACCCAGGCGATGTGGGACTATGTTTCCCCTTGGTAGCTCGCCCAACTCCTCTTGGGATCCACGGGCCTGTTGGGCCTATTGGGCTCCAACCCTCACCCTCACCCTCCCCCTCAAGTCCGCCCACACAAGGGTCTCACAGTCCACCCCCCTTAAGGCCCAACGTCCTCGTTGGCCACACAGGCACAACGTCCACGTTGCCCGAAGGCCCACCTCCACGTGGCACACTTCCGACTAGGTCAGGCTCTGATACCAAACTGTGACAACCCGCCTCCCGCACTGTACAGATACTGTCCGCTTTGGGCTACCATCCGGCCCGCACGGCTTTAAAAGGCCTCTGTCAGAGTATGCACAGCGGAACTGTCATCTCCACCCAGATATTGTCCTCTTTGGCTTCACAGTCGTTAGCTGTTCCTGACCTCAAGGTTTTACGTTCCTTCACAGTCGTTAACTGTCCCTCAGAAGGCCTCTGTACAATGGGGAGATGACCCTGTACATATAAAGATCATCAACCTCCCTACCCAGGCGATGTGGGACTATGTTTCCCCTTGGTAGCTCGCCCAACTCCTCTTGGGATCCACGAGCCTGTTGGGCCTATTGGGCTCCAACCCTCACCCTCACCCTCCCCCTCAAGTCCGCCCACACAAGGGTCTCACACCGTGCCGTTGGCACTATTGCAAATTACATCCTACCTTCACGGCTATGTCGAATACTCACATTTGGGGTTTTGTATCGATTTCTAAAAACACTTGCATAATTGTTTATTACAACAATTATGATGAATGAATTTTGTAAACGTTAATACTCTTGAATAGTAAAACACTGTTAATAAAACTGATCAACGCAACCAATGTGCTAAAGAATTTAATCTCCATCAAATGTCAGCTTAACTAAAAATAAGAAGGAAAAAATTCAATATTAAAAAATATCACATGTTTGTCCAAGTGAGTATTTGATGAAATTGATGCCCAATTTAGTAAAGCATCATTTTGAAGAAACATAATATAATTAATTTGGACAAACATAATGGAATACTCGTGCCATTGGCATTATCGCAGATTACATCATACGGCCATGTTGAATACTCATGTAATTTGGCATAAAAAAAAACTTGTTGCCTGAGTGCAATATATGTTAACCGTTTTCAGTATACTAAAAGTATTTTTTTGGCGGTCGAAAAGACACGCACACAAAATTATATCCAATATGTCAATTTTATGAATAAAGAAATTTATCCGAACAAATTTATAATGACAATCAATGCCACGAACACCAAATAATATATGCACACGCCAAAATAATATAAAAACGTGTAAGTACATCAAAGCCATACATTTTTATATACATTGTTTATATGCACCACCATATCTCTTTTCAAAAAATGAGAACAAAAGGAACCCACAATATACAAAAATGGGTTAAACTGCATATGTACATCAAAACTACGTATCAACAAGACAACAACTGCTCTAAACATTTTCTAGTATTTTGAGTATGGCAAATAAGTAGATAGTCTTTTTTCATGGTCCATAAGTCCATTTGGTTCAAAATAGTATCCACCATATCTCAATGTTTTTAAGCCTAAAAAATTCATTAGGTGACACCACATTTGAGGTAGGTATATTGACTCATTAGTCATTACTATGAACATAAAATATATGGTGGACCCTCCTAGCCCACCTGATGGGGGCCCATCAAACCGACCTTCATTTAAAACATCTAAATCCACTCTATGGTTAACCAACCTACTTAAGATCAAACATTTAATTTAAAAAATATATAAATCAGAATATTAGTGGAATATTCCCCCAAAAAACGCGGTTATGCTAATAAAATAATGAAAAAGAAATTAGGGTCATGTGTAGAATCTCTTATTTTATTGGAAACTTCAAGATTCAAAAGTCCCATTTTTTTTTACAGGAATTCTAAATGTCGAGGGAAAGAGCGAGGAAACCAGCGAGGTAAACGAGGTGGCGGGGGGTGAACCGTTCACCCCCTCGAGATGTTTTCAGCGCGCGCATCTTGAGGGGGTGAACGGTTCACCCGCCACCTCGTTTACCTCGCTGGTTTCCTCGCCCTTTCCCTCGACACATAGACTCACTCTTTTTTTTATCAGTCAAAAAGAACCACTAAAAATATTTTACAAAATAATAATAATAATAATAAAATAATGCTCTTTTTCTTGTTTTTGCCAAAAAATCTAAGCATTGAAGTGGGGATGGAGATAGTTTAAAGCAAACATTCCACTAAACTGCATTAACGTGTTTCTCCAAAAAAATCAATGGAAAGTAACGGCCCACGGCCCTTTGGGCCCATTCAAGAGTTGCTTCGTTTTGGAGACCAAATTTGTCACGTGTCTTACACCATCGTTAGAGTGCCACGTGGGCACCTGAGCCTACTTGAAGACAATATGCACCGCAAAATATATATTTAGGCCGGGCCCATGTAACTACTCTCGTCTGTATTATTATGCCATGTGTACTTTAAAATTTTGATATTTAAGGCGAGCATGGTTTTTTTTTTTTTTATTTAAGTGAGATGAATTTTTATAGGATTTCATAATCTATCAATAAGATGCAATTGTGGATACTCAATTTGCACATTTTAAATAATGAAAACCTAAAACCAAAACTAATAAATATTGTAATTGGAGCTCTAAGTTATAATGTAACTGTCAAATCTAAATAGTGCAATATTGTTCACTTTGAGCCGAAGGCTCACACAAGTTTCAAATGTGAGGATTGTATTATAATCCATTCTTGTTAAGGAGCCTATCGTCATCGTTGACACATTTCAATATTGTTCACTTTAGATTCAAGGCCTGCACAACTTTCAAATATTTTGTACTAAAGGATTCAACCTCTCACATGCGATGTAAGATTATAACACCTAAAAAAGTCAAATAGTCTGTTAGTTTTTTAGTCTGCCGACCAAATTAACTACCTCAAAGCCCGCCCACATAAGATACTGTCAATCTCAGATTCTCCCCACATAGGTGTTACATATATCCTCCCAAAACTATGATCTCATGTGATGTTATGAAAAAACAACAAAATAGAAATTAATAAAGAAAAATATAATTTAATAAAGAAAAATGATAAAATAGAAATTAATAAAGAAAATACAGCCCAACAAAATGAATACATCCACCATTGTAGGAGAAATACATATTTGTATTATGTCACTAATTTGTGTTTGGTTGCATAGAATTCTATGCCATGAAAATTAATGAAGGGATCCCTATATTTTAGGATCAATTGATGAATCACTCCACATTCACTATTTGATTTTGTGATCAATGGTGAGAATGAAAGTTTCATAAACATGTGAATCTCACTTCTTAGTCCCTCAAGACATGTGATTCTCATGCTCATGGGACTTTCATTCCCACCATTGATCACAAAATCAAATAGTGAATGTAGAGTGATATATCAAATTAACCTAAAATATAGAGTTATTCTCATGACATTGGAGTTCATCTAACCAAACACACCCTATGTATACACAAAAATAGAGTGATTCTACACAGCGAGAAAACGGGCGAGGGAAGTGACGTGGCGTGGTGGGGACCGTCCACTCCGCTCGGGATGTGTGCAATCATTTTTGGTGCGCGCATCTCGAGTAAAGTGGACGGTCTCCACCCCGCCACATCGTTTCCCTCGCCCTTTCCTCGCCATTTAGAATTCCTCACAAAAATATGTCGCGTGCGGAGCGGGCTCATTGGAACGGTGCGTTGTCGCGTTCCGAAGCAGTTCATCGGATCAGCCCAAACCATTGAGGGGCACTATCGTCCTTTCAACTTGCCGATCCTCCATGAGTGCCACGTATAACTATACCTTTCCACCTCATCTAAAGCAAGGACAGTTTAGTCATTCCTCCGATGCGACTCAATGAATCGAATCGGTGAGCTGGATGAGCTGGAACGATCATCTGGTCTTTTCCACTCCTTAAACGCGTACGCGGAAGTTCCCGAGACGCATTTGTACCGTCCGATCCTCATCTCACCACGCGTACGCTCGAGATCATTCAGCTACCCCTTCCCGTAATTTCGCTTCATTTCAACTTCATTCCGCTACTTATTTAATCCCCTCTCCCTTCCCCAATTCAACTCACCAAACAAAAACTTATCATTTCATACCAACACACTTCATTCATTCAGCCTTTTGCTTTGCTTACAACTTCTTAGCATCAAAACTCTTAATCTTATAATACTAACGCTCTATCAATGGCACCGAGAAATATTACAGCCTCTTCCACCAATATTGGCTTTGCGAAGCCATCGTATAGACCAACAAAAGCCTTCGTTACGTTCTTGGCTGGAGATGGTGACTATTGGAAGGGAGTGGTGGGATTGGCCAAGGGTCTAAGGAAGGCGAAAAGCGCTTATCCACTCGTGGTGGCGCTTTTGCCTGATGTTCCGGAGGATCACCGCCGGATTCTTGAATCTCAGGGATGTATCTTGAGGGAGATTGAACCGGTCTATCCACCGGAGAATCAGACTCAGTTTGCCATGGCGTATTACGTCATCAACTACTCAAAGCTCCGAATCTGGGAGGTACGTTGTTATTGTTTACGTGTTTATTTGTGATTTATTTACGTGTAAAAGTACTAGAATACCCTCTATGCTGGATTTAATTTTGTGATTTGATGCAGTTCGTGGAGTACAGTAAAATGATCTACTTGGACGGAGACATCCAAGTGTTTGACAACATCGATCACCTCTTCGACCTCCCCGACGGACACTTCTATGCAGTGATGGATTGTTTCTGTGAGAAAACATGGAGCAACTCGCCGCAGTACAAGATTGGGTACTGTCAGCAGTGTCCGGACAAGGTGACATGGCCTACCGCCGAACTTGGCCCCCCACCACCACTTTACTTCAACGCCGGCATGTTCGTTTATGAACCCAAATTGTCTGTCTACCATGATCTCTTAAACACTCTCAAAGTCACCCCTCCTACCTCGTTTGCTGAACAGGTAAATTTTATTTTCGTTAATTATGTTTATAAATTTAATTAAAGGGTATTTCAATAATTTCATATACGCTAAAACGGTGATCTGTTATGCTGTAGGATTTGTTGAATATGTACTTCAAGGATATCTACAAGCCAATTCCTTTAGTGTATAACTTGGTTTTAGCCATGTTATGGCGTCACCCGGAGAATGTGAAATTGGAGGAGGTGAAAGTGGTTCACTATTGCGCTGCGGTAATTACCAAATTCTTGTGAAGAATTTCTTGTAATATGGAGATGATTATTAGTAATTTTTTTGCTAATTTCGGTGTGAATTTTGTTACAGGGATCAAAACCATGGAGGTATACAGGGGAGGGAGAGAACATGAACAGAGAGGACATCAAGATGGTGGTGCAAAAATGGTGGGATATATTCAATGATGAGTCTTTGGATTACAAGAAGCCATCAACCATTACAACAATAGCACCTTCCTCAACAGTGGAGGCCGAGGCGGAGAGAATACCCACTGCCGCCTCCTCCGCGGCTAGAGTACAACCATTCCGAGTCGCTTTGTCGGAAGCCGGAGTTGTGCACTACATCAGAGCACCTTCAGCTGCTTGAATGAAGTAGCAGAAGGACAAGTTTTTTTTTAGTGTTGGGTTTGTTTGTAATTAGCAAGAGTCCACCCTTTTAGTATTTAAGTTAAGGAGTTAGACAAGAAAGAAGAGTGATGTGTTTGTGTGCTTTTTTGGGTTGGGGAAAACATTATATTGGGTGATGGGTTTGTAAATATATGAATCAAAGTATATTATGAAAACTGGAATCAATCAATTTCTGTTTGGTTTCTATAGTTTGTCCATTTTTAATCATTTATATTTTGGATTCACTGATTTGAGTCATTATTTATGTAAGATTTTTAAGTCCAAATTAGAAGAAAAACAAGAACACATGCAGCCCATTCAGACTGATCAATCAAAACAAAAACAAAAAAACATTTGAATCAGAAAACAAAACATCTGACCTTCAGAGGTGTTAGATTGTGTCATTGAACTTGTGATATGCAAAAGTTACGGTGTGGGTAATGCAGAAGTTCAGACGGGTCACAAAATTAAAGTACACTTTTTGTTCATTTCTATTCATATTTTTGGTACCACAATAGGATTTGAAGGGCTCTTTTAAGTGATTTTAATATTGAAAGAATCAATATTCAAGTAGAGAATGTGTGAAATATGCAGCAACAGGTGGTTTGAGCATTATTTTCATCATCTTCTCCATTGGACCCATCAACAATTGCAACAATAGCACCTCCAAAAAACAGTGGATGCAGAGTTGGAGAGAATGCCCACCGCCACCTGCAACCATTCCAGCACTGTCACAAGCCGGTGTTGTGCACTACATCAGAGCAACTTCAGCTGCTTGAGGTGAAGCAGAAGGAGAAGTTTATTAGTGTTGGCTTTGTTTGTAATTAGGGAGAGTCCTTGGATCCGGGGTAGGGATGGCAGTGGGGCGGATTTTCACGGATATTCGCCCCACTCGCCTCGTTTGGGGCGGATTTGGTTAAGGGTGCATGGAGGTTGGGGCGGATGCGGATATCCAAATTGTATCTGTTTATTATTCGGGGCGGATACGGATTTGGTCATATTCTTATCCAATGGTTATTATTGGAATTTACAGAGAATTTCTAGCAATTTGTATGAAATACTAATAGATTTGAGCTCGAAACGAAGATGGGAGATCTCTTTGAAACAAAAATTTTCATGAAGTTCACATCGAAGGGAAACCCTGCCAAAAAAACTTTTCATTTCCCATTTGCACAAAACTATGAAATAAAAAAATTTGAAATCCATCGATGTGGACCGTCCCATCAGATCCGACGACTGTGATAGATGCACATGAGCCCCTTCTGCCATTTGTGCTCATGAGCTCCCCCGAACCTGACATTTGTCAAAACTTTGGTTACTAATAAGTGGTTAATTTTGATTCGGAGTTTGTTTTTACTTCTAATCAAAATCAGAAGTTTTTAATGGGTTTTGAATTCACTGCAATTTAATAACCACCAAAGAGGTTCTTAGCATTTAGTGCTGACCAGTGAGTATTGGAGTGTTGTTTGGTTTCAATGTTTTGTCCATTTTAAGTAGTAATTTGTTTTTATTAAAAGCCATAAGCAATATATTTAATAACTAAAAACTAGTACAACCAAGTCTACCGGCAATCGATGCCAAGTGATGAGCCTTACTATTAAGGTCTCCAGAGATATATTTATAATGCCAAAAAGGAAGCAAAAGAAGCAGACCTTTAATATTACAAATTAGAAAGCATCAAACCCAATGCATAGTACAGAGCTGTTGAGATATGTCATTCTGAATGAGGTCAAGAAGGGTTGCAGAGTCTATAAAAAGAAGTTTGGTCATCCATCTTTGAGCCTGAATGAGAAGGAAGGTCGCTTCAGCCGCGTATTCTTCAGCCATCGTGTTGTCCAAAACTTTCTCACCTATTTGACAGGCAACAGAAGCCAGAATATTTTCTGAAATTTCGATTGCTAAAACTCCAATGCCTTCCTGCTTGGTAGAATCAAAGAAGCAAGCATCAAAGGTGACAATAATCGTATCCCTATCAAGGCAGATCGGAAGAGGCCGAAAGCAGTTAGCTCGTTAAGCCAGTGGATGCGCGCTGAGTGAATTTGGTCCTGGACAAGCTGTGGTGGTGTAGACACAGTTTTCGAAACCATCATAGGTCCCTATTCTAAAAACTGTGTCTACACCACCACAGCTTGTCCAGGACCAAATTCACTCAGCTCATTGTTTGTCTGTGATGGTTGTGTCAAGGATTTGGGGGATCAATGGAAAGTGAAGTGTGGTGTGTCTGGCCTGGTAAGGAACCATTGCTTGTACTAAGACTCCCAAAATGCATGCCAACATGACACAAAGTTAATCGGAGAGACCCTGGTATTGATGAAAATAGTTTGATTACGCAGATGCCAGATAGTCATAAAAATGGCGGTAAACTGTGATTGCATCTCGTCAGATTTTATTGCAAAGGCTTTAGCAGAATCCCACATGAATTCGAAGGCTCGCATTACTGAATGAAGATTGAGGTTTGAGGTTGCCTAATTAATAGGGAGAGAAGCCAGAATCGAAAAATCATAAGGCAAATGAAGAAAAGATGGAGCACATCCTCTTCCTTATGTGCATGAAAAAATGTGCAACTGTCATCGATTGGGATATAGATCTTAACCAAATTGGCTCTCGTGGGAAGCAAATTTTGGCTAATCTTCCATAGGAGAAACAAAACACTGTGATGGGCTTTGATTCTCCAGATTGATCTCAAAAGTTTAGAGCCAAAAGTAGGAGGGGGTAGAAGGGAAATAGAGCTTTTCGATTGACCTATGGTGAAACCCCAAGTTGCACTTTTAACCGAAAAAATACCTCTTTTGTCAAAAGTCCAAAGGAGTTTGTCTGGATTGGTTGTGGGTCGGATTAAAATGTCTTGAATGTCTCGAGCAGCCAAATTCAGGAAAAGAGAGTTGATGAGATCCAAATTCCAGTGGATGGAACCTCCAAGAGAAGAATTCCAAAGATCTCGGATATATCGAGGATGATTAGGATTATTAAACTCAGTGACACAGTCCGCCAATACAATATCTTGTTTGACCCAACAGTCCAGCCATAGATTGGTTTGATTCCTAAACATAACTTGCCAAATAAGAAATCGCTTTATTTTGAGAAGGGCGGTGAGATTACCCCTCCAGACGAAGGAAGCTAAGGAGAGGGTTTGCCTAACTGGAAAATACTTGTATCAGAAGTAGAGTGATTTTAATTGGCAGGTTCGGTGAAGTTGAGGAGTGGAGATGACATTCCAAATATTCTTGGTTAATAATGCTAGATTTATGTTCCTACAATAAGGAATATTAAGACTCCCAAGAAATTGGGGCAAACAAGCCCATTCCCAAGTACAGAGATGTTTGACCTTACTATCTGTCACCCCATTCCACTAGAAATCTCTAGCAAGGTGATCCAGAGTTGTTGAGATGGAACAAGGCAGAAGGAAAATTTGCATAATGTAATCAGAAATCAAGTTGAGAACCGATTTGATCATCATAGTGCGACTTGCTTGGGAGAGGATTTTGACTTTCCAAGAAGAAAATAACTTTGTCAATAAGGAATTAGAAGTCTTTAGCTTTCTTCTTGGAAAAAAGAAGGGGAAAGCCAAGACATTTATCATTAGGATTGTAACTCTTAGTGCCCAATATCTTATTAATCATTTTACCATGTTTAGGATGTATATTTGAGCTGTAATAGACTGAAAATTTGTTATAATTAACTCATTGACATGAAGCCAGACAATACTGATGTAGAATCTCTTTAACTGAATGAACTTCAATTAAAGAGGCTCTGTAAAAAAAACATCAGATCAGCCGCATAGAAAAAGATAACTGATCCGTAATATTGAACTGAATTTGCCCCAACTTCTCAAGTCGAAGTTATAAAAAGAAAACAAAAACAACAATTTCAGAATGATCAATCAAACCAAATAACAAAAAATCTGAATGAACAAAACAACAAAAGCATCACATAGAAGTGCCACAATTTCTACAAAACTCAATAAACTTCGATTGTATTCTCTTTTATCTTTTTCCTTTGGCACAGATGGAAGCTTTAGTCATGATCCATGTACAATTAGTGGAGTCTGATTTTCGAATCTGTCTTATATCAAATTATGTCACTATATATCAATAGTACTGGTCCATACACATTGAGTTAAGAGTTTTCGAATCTGTCAATATCCTCCTACATCTAGCTGGAAATCCATTTTTTGGAAAGCGAGCAGAGGTTTTAAGTATCTTCAAACCTTTACAACAGCTCGTACATTCACTCATTACATTATCAATAGAAACAAAAAATTGCTTTAAATCCTTAATAAATAACCTAATTAATTCTAGTTCTACGGTCTCTAAATTGGGGAGTAATCTTGCAAAATGGTTTGCCACAGAAGTGATTGCTTGATGCATCCGCTATAACTTTACTCTCTCATGAGCGTCAATCAATCCTTTAATCACCCTTATGACTTCACTTATACTTGGTGTGAGCTCAAAATGTAAGGGAATCCGACCTAAAGAACCGGAGAACATTGAACCCTAAATGTAGACTAGTTGAAAATTGTTAACAATGGGTAGTCTCGTGGTTGCCTTTCTATCATCTAAATGGAGGTGTGAAATCTCAATGGCACAAAATACTAAGAAGCAAAACAAACGCCAAAAGCTGCTACTATCTATGATTTCATCGATGCAATGATAATAAATGTGTTACACTAAACACCGTAAATGACCATTCCTTTATGAATCACTAGAGCTTGAAACAATAAATCCGATTCATTAATGTTTTCTTCGAAGGTGTTAGTTGTGTTTGTTCCACCTAAAAGTTCTGGTGTAGGTTGAAACATGATTGATAAATAGTTGAATGCAGTTGAAGTTACTAAATTATGAGAATTCCGATCAGTAAATGCCTTATGTTTAACGTGAAAACATGCGCATTAAGATACAGATGCAGAACCGCCAACTCGCGCATTAAGATACAGAAAAGTGGTTAGGGAGATGATCATGAATAAACCCTTTATAACAAGCATGAATTCAGATTGTACGTTGGAGAAACACAACATTAGCATGGACATGTTACGTACAAGTTCATGTCAAAAAACAGTGTGAATAACAACAGTAGTTTTCCTAAAAGCCGATAAATCAACAAGTTTTGATCAATCCAAAAAAAATCCATCTTCAAGCAGAGAATTTGTCAATGGGTAACTGTTTCAAATCAAGGAATCGAGATGCTTTAGATGAGGATACGCATCGGGAGGATCTAACTACTACTGCTCGAATGGCAAGGCATTCTATTTCCCTATGTTGCATACATTCAAGGATTTTAGCCTAAAACATTGCTTTATATTGTTGTTCTTCGCAAGACAATATGTATTTGAACGTCTAAAAAGTGCATGTATGTTTATGTCATATGTGCAGTTTTTTGCCGAAATGGTGGGAACTTTCATATTGATGTTCAGTGTGTGCTGTATCATAGCAAGCACAAGCATTGTCGTAATCATTTTCGCCATTGGACCCATCTCGGGTGCTAATGTTAATCCGGCTGTTACGATAGCCTCTGCTATGTTAGGCCACATGCCATGGACAAGGGTACTCCACAGCACGCTAAGGTGGTTAATTGTAATGTTTCTGTTGAAAGTTTTGCCTGACTGCGTCTTTTAATGATGTTTTGCAGGTTCCATTCTATGTTTTAGCGCAAGTTTTGGGGTCTGTGTTAGCGACTTTTGTGGGGAAGTCAGTTTATGGCATTCAGGCGGAGCTAATGATAACACAACCAAGCCAAGAGTGGTCTGCTGCCTTCTGGGCAGAGTTCATAGCTACTCTCATAGTTATGTTCTTGGTGGTGATGATGTGTAGACTTGAAGGAGCTGAAGGAGTATGATTTGCAATCCACGGATATAATCTATGAGTTTTCTCCTATTTGCATTCTTTCATAACTTGACTCTAATCTTTATGCAAACATGATGCTGTTTACAGGTAGATCACATGGCTGGTTGCGTGGTTGGGATAGCAATTGCGCTTGCAATTTTGATTACTGGGTATGTAGTTCCTATGTTCAGTTTATCGATTATAGGCTTCAGTATTGCATCTATGTTTCCAAAGGTCGAACTTACCATAGTGCTTTAATATATAGACCTGTTTCCGGGGGATCACTGAATCCAGCTAGGTCATTCGGTCCTGCACTAATTTGATGGAGATTCAACAATGTTTGGCTCTATCTGATCGCTCCAACTACTGGAGCAGTGGTGGGAGCTTTTCTTGCTTGACTATTACGTCATTGGAATATTCACGGGAGCCTTTCTTGCCTGACTACTACGTCCTCAACATAAATCTCGTTCACCAGCATAATCATCCCAAAATATTGTACTAAACTACTAATCATCACCAAATGTGGTGCTATCTCATATTGAGTTCTGAGATTGTACATCACCATACCTACAATCAAAGAACTCAAATTTTCATTTTTCTATGAGCCCCAATCAATCTGAATCTTCAATCGTTTTATAATGTTAAGTTGCAGAACTTTAGAGTAGTGATGAACTCGGGAACATCAAGATGGGGGCTTTTTAAGGATCCTAGATGTTTGTTTCAAGGATGCATGTAAAATTAAACATTCTGAACTATTTAATACTCAGAACACATCATCATGCACGTCAATTTTTGACTTCTTGTCAATGTGACGAGCACAACCAACTTAATTGCTATTTCACTCGCACTCCCATATCAGACAATTTGTAACCTTAACCTTAACGATTGCTTGAACAACAGCACATTTAGTTTCAGAATTTGATACGACCGTCCTACCAAAAGCTATTAAGTTCTACATACTGTATGCAAGGAGACGAGCAAATTGAGAAATAACAAATATAGAATATGGGCGAGTACATGAAAACGTACAACAAAAAGCCTTGCAAAGTTATTTTCTGATCTAACAGAAACAAATACCAATGCCTATAACAGCATCTGTTAAACAGAGGCGGAACAAATAACAACACAGTTCAAATGAAAAGCACTAAACTAGATAGTAATAGTAACATATCTACCCTGACTGACAGAGGTCGCCCCTCAAAAATCACCAAAATCATCCATTATCCTTATGCCTGCAATAACAAAAATGAATTTGAGTCACTGGAAGAGATCTTTTACTAAAATGGAACAAAATTGAACATCTTCACATCGCGTGATACAGAATTTTGTGTAATTACTTTATTGGCAATGTTGTTAGAGAGCCAGTCTAGTCCTTCATAAAGCCCTTCTCCAGATGTAGCACAGGTGCTCTGGATATACCTGTGAGAAAAACGCTCTAATTACTTGGAGTTCCAGCAACGTGGGAATGAAAGTACAATTATTGATTGGTCTTTAGTTACCAGTGGCGCTGACGGAGGGAGTGAAGACCAAGTTTATCAGTAATCTCTGCAGCATTCATGGCATTTGGAAGATCCTGTTTGTTAGCAAATACAAGCAGCACTGCATCCCTTAACTCGTCCTGCATATTAAAAGGCAATCATATGAGAACAGTTTCCAAATTTATTCACTTGTTTTCTGTAGTTAACTCTACTTTCTCTAGGTTCATTTCTATTGACAAGAAGGATTATCAACTAAAAACTGTAAAACAACCATTTCATAGGGAACTTTTCATTACCTCGTTCAACATCCTGTGCAGCTCATCCCTTGCCTCCACTACACGATCACGATCATTACTATCAACCACAAAGATGAGACCTTGTGTGTTTTGGAAATAATGTCTCCACAAAGGACGGATCTGTAGTTAAAACAATAGGAACAAGAAAAAAGTAAGACACTTCAGAGCTTTGAATGTGGACTGTCAACCATAATGCATATTGATATTCATCATAAACTGTAGTGTTATTCTGCTCCCTCTCTTCATTCACATTAGGTTCCAATTGTCCAGTACCCCAACCCGGGGAAAAAAGGAGTTGGACCAATAAAAGTAAAAATAAATCTGTACAAAACAGAACAAGTTGATTTTAAGAGAAAAATCGTGAGTGGTCTGAGATTGCTTCAGCTTAATAGTCAGCATATTTCTCAAGAAAGCCGTACGTTTATCAAGTTCACAATAACCATAGGAGGGTGAAGTATTAGTGACAAAAATGACTCCAAAGTATTCTTTTAATTTTTTAAACATAATCCTGGTCTAAAGAACTTGGTTCTGTCCAACCATTTATTAGTGCCAGTTTGGTTCCTCTAATTCTCGTAAGCAAGCATGTGTTACACTGATAAGTGATACCAAAACCAGATCTGACATGTGGACAACCACCCAACTAAGGGGCTTCCATACATTCATCTGTGCTAGTTTCAGTTCCTTACCATTCCCTTTCAGGCTTTCATTACGTTAAATAAATATTTTAAGGCTTTGGAAGAATCCTTTTTTGACCAATTCAACCAAATACTGTACATCTTAGACTATGGCTTATGCAAGTTCTATGTACATGAAAAATTACTTAAAGCTTACAAGCACTTAACGCCACCACGACTGTCTAAATTTTGGAACCCATAAAAAAAGTAGATAAGCAAGTGAATACCTTGTCCTGACCGCCGACATCCCAGACTGTGAAGCTGATGTTCTTGTACTCGACAGTCTCCACATTGAATCCTAATTAGAAATGAAGGAATGTGGGTTAAACTTCAGGTCATGAATCGTGCATTTTTTCTAAACAAATAAAGCCATTGAGCAAATAAGGATATCGCATCATTTTGAAAAAACTAAAAACCCAAAATTTTCCACTCTCGAACCTAATCAGTGAACAACAAAAAACCTTAATAGCTAACAAAAGCTACAAAAACGAGTTTTTCATCCAAGGACCCACGCAGAATAACCTAGGAGACATACAAATGGGAATGTATATAACACGTTCACTTCACTGTATTTAAAAAAACTTAAGGGAGTTCCAAAAGAACATACCGATAGTTGGAATGGTAGTGACAATCTCTCCGAGTTTAAGCTTGTACAAAATGGTGGTCTTACCAGCTGCATCGAGACCTACCATGAGAATTCGCATCTCCCTCTTGGCAAAGAGCCGACTGAACAGTTTTGTGAATGACAGCCCCATCTTGGTACCTGATGCATCAAATATCCCCAGTAAGAATCATTTGATTGCCAAAATTAACCGAATGACTCATTCCCCAACACAAAATATTCATGACTACAATCGTATACATAAAAAACAAAATTCCAGATTTAGATAGATGAAGTTAACCGAACAAGTTCAACTATTAATAGAATGACCACCAAAACCGAATCCAACCATACAAATTTAAATATTCTTACGATACAATTGATAGTAGGTAAGACTCCGATTACCGAACCAATCAGATTCATCCAACTACCTCAAGGATCTAACCTTGCTCGTGATAAACAAACAGTACATAACACAACGTCTACGCAGAATGTCAAATATTTCCGAACTACAACTAAATCGAATTCAAGAAACGAAACTAGATGCAATTGAATTTCCTAAATTGGGAAGGAATTGCATTTAAAGAAGTCAAAATTTATATATTCTTACTATAAAATCGACATTAGGTAAGATTCCAATTATCGAACCAATCAAATGCATCCAACTACTTGAAGGATCTAACCTTGCTCGCAATAAACAAATACATAACACAGTGTCTACGCAGAATGTCGAATATTTCCTAACTACAACTAAATCTACAAATCGAATTTGAAGAAACAAAATCTAGATGCAATTGAATTTCCTAAACACGATTAGTTTCATCAGTTCCTTCCTGATCAATGAAATCGATAAACAAGTCTAGATGCAATTCAATCTCTTAAACATGATTAAATTACTCAAACAGATCAAATCAAATGAAGATCAGACCAGCCAGATCGCGATAGCGAAATTCAACCATTCACCTCACAAATCAGATTCAAGAAAACGCAATCGAAACAAATCAAGCCTTCAAATTCGATGAAGTCATGTTAGATCTAAGCGAGCAACGAAACGAATTCTAGGGTTTTAAGAAGGGCGAAAAAGAATGAAAAATCAAACAAGAAAAATATGAAACAGTGATTAAAGGAAGAGATTGTATAAGATCAGGAAAATATAAAGTGAGAGATTTACAGAGATTCGAGAGAGGAGAGAGATCCGAGAGGAGCTGTCGTCCAACAAAGTCGATTTCGATTTTGATTTTGAAGAATGAAGAAATGAAGGGAAACAACTTATATAGACCGACCGATTTCAAAAAACGTTTAAAACGGAGTTAGCGTACTTGTTAAGCTAATGCTGATACTAGGACCACATTGCCGTTATAAGGGTCGTTAGTTTCACAATTCTGGTACTTGGACCGCATTGGCGAACTAGTGGTCCCCTTAGGGTCGTGGGCAGTGACGGACCAGAATTTTTGTTGAGACGGGGCGAAGTGATGTCATTATTAATTAAATATAATATAAAATTAGTTATTTTAATATGAATTTTTTTTTAATATAGCAAAAATGGAGTACAACAAACACAGTCATTGAAGATGATTGCTACTATATTCATTGAAGATGATTACTACTTCTAGAAATACAACAGAAGAGAAGGGTTTGAATCGTTGATTACTACTACATGAAGAAAATGAGGACGAGATTTGGTTGCTTACGATTTTTTTTGTGGAAATGACCAACACAGTGATTAATGAAGGCACCTGGTACCTAGAAGAAAAAGAATAAGGTGGTTTGGATCCTACTGGATCTTGTGAAGATGAACTCAAATAACTCAATAATTATAGATCTTTGAAGATGATGAAATATGGGGGTTTCCCTCATCTTATCAAATCGATGGAGTGTGAAGAAGAAACTGTGGATTTTTGTTTCTTTTATGAGCAATTCTAGCTGGCTTGGCTGTTTTCCCTGCCTGGGGGCGAAAATACATTTTTGCCCCCCTCTTTAAAACACATTTTTTGAGTATGTGTGCCCAGGCAGGGAAACCACGCTGGTTTCCCAATACCACTATAATTTTTGTTCTTTAAGATATTGAGGTATTTAACCTCTATCTCAAACTCTAAAAGTAGAGTTTGAAGTTGATATGTACATTATTTGAATGATGAAGTCCTGGTTGAAGTGAAAAGTGAGAATAGAGGGGCAAATAAAAAAAACTAATTGGGGGACAAATAAAAAAATAAAAAAATTCTCAAAAGTCAGTGGTAAATTCGTGGCTGGTCGTGGGGCTGTCCGAAGGGGTCGTGGGTCAGGTATGATGCACGAATATGAAGGGTTGAATTAATAAGGAGTTTCAGAAAAATACCAAAGTAAAGAAATTCTCCTGCGTAGAAACGACAACTTATATAGAGTCAGGGATTTGCGCCTATTTCTAAAACAGTCACATACTCATTTAATGATGTGCGCCGCTCGAGACAATGTTTCAGGCTCAATCATCACGACGATACAGTTATTTTTTAAGTGATTTAGTAGACCAATGTGATGACTCACTAACTCGTTGAAGTAGCTGATGATACACCAAACCATTTTTAATTTGTGTCATACACATGTCATGATAATCTCATCAACAAAGCAAAGCGGACACGGTTGCCCATCTAATCTAGCAAGGTTAAGACAACACTAAGCCCATTTTGGCAAGATCCATAATGTCTGACTAAATTGTAGTGCCCTACTAAGTCCACACGTCATAAGGTTAAGCCCAGTGCCAGTAAGGCCTAATCAGACAAGTATCTGGGGATCAACCTAAAACGAGGAGGCTAGCCGTACATTGGGGTCCGACTACGAATACCGGAGTTTAAGTTGTGCATGAAAACTTTTTTGCATGGACAACAATCCAAAAGGAAAATATTTCTCGCATATCTAGAAGCACAAGTCATGTAAAGAAACTCTCGTACATGGACAATTCTCATCAAGGAAAGGATTTTCAGCAATATATTTTTCCTAAACTACGTCACCAAAGGCCTAGTCGAATAAGGACTCACACGTTATAAATAAAACACAATGTTGATGAACAAAGGTACGCTACATAATCCAATTACAGCTTTAAGCATTTCTCAAGTCTTGCCTAACTTTAGCATCAAAGTGCATTGACCACCACAACAGTGGTTTTGGCTCACGTGTGTTCCCTATGCAGGTTAAGGTTAAAGAGAGCATGATTCAACTACATCAATGTTCATGATAATTTGTTATGCAGATAGTGATTATGACTGCAAATGCTTTACCACTCCTATTATGCATCTATGTTATGGAATCCCAAATGTTGATATGTCGCAAGTATTTTTACATGATCAGTGTCTCGTTATCGTAAGCGATGTGACCTATTATGGGAAACATCCAAGAAGAAACACGTCTTTCGTGTGTTGGCCAGTTGGCATTGAAATTTTTTTTTTAAATCGAGGAAAACTGTCACGCCTCGATTTTTGAACAATATAAATTAATAGATTGTCCAAACCAAGACACGATAAGAACTAATTAAATGGTACAGTCACGAGGCAATAAATAAATAATAATCTTCCTCAAAATTATTTCTCTCAAAACGAGGTTCACAATTATAAACCAAAGCCACAATATAAATTATAAAAAAATTACATTGATCAATCTTCAAATAAATCTCTTACTTCAAAATCCAAACATTGATAACTAATCCCTACATCTGATTACCTAGGAAAAATAATAAACTCAAAATCTAACAAAACGTGTTGAATCATCCACTATTGCACGCAACTAATACCACCATTGCGCTCCAATTGACCCTGATAAGTCTATGGGGTTACGTTCGTTAAGAACACACCCAAAATTTGTAGAACAATATAAAATTCGAGTCAGTATATTAATAGTGTAAGCAAACTTACAAATTATGTCACAACTAGACAATTAAGTGTCCTTAAAAAATATGCCATTTCACCTTAAGGAATACGGGTAGTTCCCATTCGAGAATTGAATGAGGGATTAGTTTCTTCTTTAAAGGCTAACCTAATACGTGCTAAAATAATCCATACACATTTTCATGTTATGATCAATTCAAACATTTTTTTTTAGTTTATTTTCCACAATCCGCACTCTCCCCCTGTGCTGAACACACCTCACCAAAGTGTGTCTCCCTAGCCATCAAAGTCACTCGGAGCGTACATGACCCAAATGGAGTGTCACATCGAGTGTCATTCGTTTCACCCGAAGTTCAATACCTGACAAGTATTTCCTATATACTACACGTACTACCGAACTCGCATGGAAAGGTGTACCGATATGCAAGCAAGTCTGCGTACCCAAAATTATATCACACGTATACAAATTTTTTTTTCTTTAATTTATTCGGAGTTGTGGAAACGAGCATTACCAAGTATTTATATTTGTGAATACATGATATGACAATGTGAATAATAACACATAGTGAAAACCATTATAAATAACAACTATTTGTTTTAATTTACAACATGTGAATTCAGTAAAAATTCACTTACAGTAACACCATGACTGCAACTTTTTATGGTATTTAATAATTAAGGTGGTGTGTACTGCTATCCCCTTTTTTTATATAATAAAAAAATTTCTAACGTGGATCTGGAATATATTGCTCACGTGCATAACAAAGATATGAATACAACATAAGTTCATGTTGATTTACAGACTGTCCACACTAAAATCATAACATCTCTATATGTCATCCAAGTGACCTCTATGATATAAGATTATAAGACTATATGATAAATGACATATAAGGCTATGTGATAGAATGGACATAAGACTAATGTGATAGAAAGGGATATAAGACGTGTGATGGGATGACATCATCGAAATTATATCATAACCACATGTGATCCTGAACAAACAGAGACCCCCTTTATTTTTATTTTATTTCATTTATTTATTGAAATCGCCTCTTTCAGCCATCGTCAAATGAAGTGGGCCCCTTACCAACCCATCTGATTTTTTGTACAAATCAATCAAACTCATTTGATGAAAAATTGTTATTTATGAATTTACCAACCCAGACTTCTCATCATTAAGACACCTACAACATTTTTCTTTATTACAGACAATATCAATCCACCCAAAGTCTACTTTTATGCATGTGTTATTTTACATACAACATATTTCTATACACTAATTATTAGGA